>CM021102.1:640056993-640159200 GCA_007115665.2 Sequoiadendron giganteum
CACTACCAAACATAGACATCATCGTAGACTTGACAGCAAGGCATGCCATCTTGTCAATCATGGACGGTTTCTCAGGATACAATCAGATAAAAATAGCTCCCGAAGATCAGGAAAAGACAAATTTCACATGCCCATGGGGAACCTTCTACTGGAATTTCATGCCATTTGGTCTAAAGAACGCAGGAGCCACTTATCAAAGAACAATGATGACAATCTTCCATGATATGATGCACACCTTCATGGAGGATTACGTGGATGACATATTGGAAAAATCTACTACTAGGGAAGGACATCTGCATATCCTAGACAAAATCTTCACATGGATGGAGAAATTCAATAACAGGTTAAACCCCAAGAAATGTGTCTTCGGGGTTACATCAGCAAAACTGCTAGGGTACATTGTCTCAGAAAAAGGTATAGAAGTAGATCTAGTAAAATTCAAAGCAATAATGAAAATGCCACCTCCTAGGAACATAAGTCAACTCAGATCACTACAGGGGAGGCTCCAATCAATCAGAAGATTCATCTCCCAGCTGGCGGATAAAAGTCATCCTTTCAATCATCTATTGCATAAGAACATTGTTTTCAAATGGGACAAAGGGTGTGAGACAACATTCAATCAAATCAAGTAGTATCTCATGTCACCACCCATTCTCATGCCACCCACGGAAGGACAGCCACTCATACTATACATTGCTACAACAGATATCTCATTGGGGGCACTTTTAGCACAAGAGGATAATGAAGGGAAAGAACATGCCATCTACTATATCAGCCAGACATTAAATGGATATGAAATCAATTACACTTTCATAGAGAAATTTTGCTTGATAGTGGTATTCGCTACTCAGCAGTTGAGACACTACATGTTAACTCATACAATCAAGTTAGTAGCAAAGATCGATCCTTTAAAGTATCTACTCAGTAAAGCTGCCCTAACAGGTAGACTAGAAAAGTGGGTCATGATATTAAGTGAATTTGACATTCAATATATAGAGAGAAATGCAATCAAGGGTCAGGCAATCACTGAACAATTAGCAAAGGCTCCTCTACCAGATGATCGACCAATGACAACGAAGTTTCTAGATGCAGATATTATGACAATAATACTCCAACAATGGGTATTGTATTTTGATGGATCATATACACAGCAAGGATCAAGAGTAGGAATATTGTTCATTTCTCCACAAGGTCACACAATTCCAAAGTCATATCGATTAATGTTCCAGTGTGCAAATAATGTGGTAGAATATGAAGCATTGATCATTGGGGTCAAAACAACTATTCAATGGAAAATCATGGACTTACAGGTATATGGGGACTCTCAATTAGTTATTTATCAAGTAAATGACGAATATCAAACCAAAGATAAAAAGTTGAGACCCTACAAGCAACAAATAGATAATCTGAAATAGTTCTTTGCCAGTATCAAGTTTGATCAAATTTCAAGAGCTGAGAACAAAGTTGCGGACAATATGGCTATGATTGCTTCATTACTACAATTGCTTGAGAAACGTGTTTGTTATGAGTTTATGGTAGAACAAGTATTATGTCCTTCCCATAATAATCAAGAATCTGCTACCATCTGCCATATCGAACCACAGAAACCTCCATCTATGAAATAATCTATACCTATTTGAAAAAAAATGTCCTTCCTCCTGACTTATCCAGGAACTAGAAAAGAAACTTCATCCGCCAATCCGCACGACATACTTTAATCGATGACATACTTTATCATCGAGGTCTTGATGGTACTTTACTCCAATGTCTAGAACACAACAAATCTGAAACAGCCCTACAAGAGGTTCATGAGGGTATTTGTGGTACTCACTCGAGTGGGATGACTCTAGCTAAGAAACTCCTCCGTTTGGGATATTATTGGCCATGTATGGAGAAAGAATCATATCAGTTTGTTAAGAAATGCCAAAAGTGTCAGATTCACAACAATTTGATTCATGCACCAGCACAAGAACTGCATCCCTTCACATCAACATGGCCTTTTTGTCAATGGTGCCTTGATCTACTTGGGAGAATCAATCCATCTTCATCTAATGGACAAAAGTTCATTATAACAGCTACAGAATATTTCACAAAATGGATTGAAGCAGTACCTCTTACTACAATCACTAGGAAGTAGATCTCCTCTTTCATTTTGAACTACATCATATGTCGATATGGAATCCCTCAATCCATTATCACTGATAATGGATGACCATTCAAGAATCAAGATGTCCAAGAGCTATGTGATAAATTTCATATCCAACATTGATTTTCAACACCGTACTATCCACAAGGGAATGGCCAAGCAGAGGCCTCAAACAAGACAATACTCAAAATTCTCAAAAAGATGGTTAATGATGTTGGATGTGACTGGCATGTTCAACTCAATCCTGCACTATGGGCCTACAAAACAAGTATCAGAACACCAACAGGAGCTACACCATATGCCTTGGTATATGGGTCAGAAGCCATATTACCAATTGAAGTTGAGATTCCATCCCTTCGTGTATCACTCAGAGGTATCATATCAGATGAATACTATAGGGTCTCTAGACTGCAGGAACTAGAATTGTTGGATGAGCATCGTCAACAAGCTAGTAATCATCTAACGGCTTATCAACAAAGGATGTCAAGAAGTTACAACCACAAGGTAAAGCCAAGGATCTTTCAAGTAGGAGATTTAGTACTAAAAGAGAATCCTAGAAATCAGCAAGACAGAGAGAAGAAAGGAAAATTTGAGCCTAACTGGCTTGGTCCCTTTGTCGTCACATCAGTATATGTATCAGGAGCATATCAGCTATCAACATCTGAAGGGGATTTGTTTGATGAACCTATCAACACTATTCGTCTCCGAAAATTCTATACTTGAATCTCCTAGTGCATGGGTCAAACTTTTGATAATTATTTCTTTGATGAAAACCTGGCAAACAGGCATCTTGGCAACACAAAAACAAAAATATATATATATATCACTACAAAAAGAAAAAAAGAGAGAAAAATGAGAAAATACAAAAACACGAAGAGTGTAATCAAAGCATATGGTGAAAACCTAGAAATAGGCGTCGTATGTGATTCTAAGATCAACTTTCCCATCTATTTTGATATATATCAAGATCATTAGTCTGGCAGTCAGTACCATTTCATATCATGTTAGTCATCTTGTCACTTTGCATCCATATCAAAATCATACATATAGTCAAGTATCACTCCAAAGCTTGGGGGCAACATCTGGATATCACTAGGGGCAACAATGACATCGATTTCACCAAAGGGTAAGCAATAGTGTAACAGAAAAAATGAAAACAAAGATCAGAGCGCAACATCAGTCATCGTTAGAAGGACATCAACCATCCATATCATTATCAAAAATCCAAAAACATGTGGAAAAAGTTAAGTATGAAAATGCAAAACCCAATAACATAGGTTTGTGTCAGTCAAACTACGTGGTCTCTGCATGTGTAATGTAGGCAAGGCTCATCTTAAATTAGCCCCCGAGACCCCTAAGATAGGTTACTAGGTTAAGTCTTTGGTCCAAAATCTCAAAAATACAAAAACATCAAAAAAATCAGGATGGATGATCTAAAATCTAAATAATGAATGAAGCACTTTAAGTACACATTGGATAAATAAATTTTGATTATCATTTCTTCGAAGTTTCTCAATGATGTATTGAACTAGAGGAACAAGGAAAAAGAATGATGTTTTTATTATCTTCTATCTGTAAGTTACTCATATAAATGTATGAATTGTCGGGGGATGTGCTCTACAAATGTATCACCGATGACATTCATAATTCACACATTAAAAATATTAACCACTGCTTGTTTACGCAACGAATTCTCAGGTCATCTCGGTTCAATCATACCTAGATGCTTGTGTTCACTTGCAATATCAAAAATCAAAAATCATGAAAGAAGTACTCAGGTCGTCATGGGTCTAACACATATCATTGACCCTTGTACTCACTTTCAACATTCAATAAAGCTCTATGATGACAAAAAGCACAAAGATATTGTTAAAATGACTATCGTTTTCCATATAGTTGCATGTTAAAATTAGATTGCATTCCCCATTTCGCATAATCTGCAAAGTATTTGTTGCATAAATGGGTCCAATAAATGATTATCTAATCCACAAATCAGACTAAGTATACTTGACATAAAATCCAAAAATCATCAAAGACATGTAGGAATCATCATCTCATCATTTTGTTTCATTATTACATCATCCATTTTATCATTCATGCATCAAATAAACTATGAATTACATTGTGCCATAAGGTACATCATGTTCATTTTTACCATTATTCTCATTACATCATTACATTATCATCTATCCATCACAAATATGCATACATTATTTACCATCCATACATAAAAAATTAAAATCAAGTCATTATTATAATTACATCCATTACATTATCATTCATCATAAGATCATCATTTTTATCATCATCATGTTAACATTTATCCATTCATTCATACATATAAATCATCATTAAGAGACTCATACATCACATCATACATCCATATATCATCTAGTCTACACATACATTTATCTTTACATCATTACATCAAAATAAATTCATCACATATTACATACATCACATCATAAATGCATCCATCAATTAAAAAAATCACAAACCATCATCATATCATATAAACAACATCTCATATATATCTCAAGTGTCAAGTATACAATGAAGTCTAATCTAAAAATACATCATCAAAAAGGCTACATCATAATATACATCATAGAAGCTCATAATAGCATATAAAATTTGCTACCTCCAGAATGTGTAGACCCAACATGACCTGTACCACCCCTGGAAGAACCAGGATCTCTGTGATCTCTGCGTGGAGGCTGTGTCACCCCCGCGCTCACTATCCATGTATGAGTCTACCCAGATCTCGACTGGGCGTAGCTAACTCTGTGCTCTACATGCACTACATCATGATATCAGCCTTTGTAGAACTTTGCCTCTCAACCAACCCGCAGGACCTCTCTCATATACTCTATGACCGAAGTGCCATCGGAAACTCTCTAGAGAGTCTTTGTTGTCTCTTGTGCCCTCTCGACAATCTGCTAAGTACTATCTCTCTCAGCTGTTAGAGTAGCTACCTCCATCTGTATGGAAGTCAACTATCCCTACACCTATGATAAAGCCTGGGCATGAGCCTGTGCCTATGCCTGCATCTGAGTCTGGGTCTGCACAAGCAAAACCCCGAGCCTATACCAGTTGTCCTTGCAAAGTTTGCACCTGTGCCTAGAGCCCAACTATCTCTCTTTGTTGATCCACTAAAGGAATTGTCACTGCTTGCCTCTTTCGAGGCCTACTAGAAGATGGCACACTACTGATGGCCAGTCCTACCCCTCTATCTCCTCCACTTCCACCATCACTATCATCATTATTGTTGCCCAAACTATTGCTGCTCTCTGAGCTACTACCTGATGAAGAATCCTCTCCACCACCACTATCTACAAGACCCTCTACCACATCATCCTACACAGGTAAAGGTATCGGCTCATTAGGAAGGGTGATACGCGCATGTGGAACCAAGGCCAGGAATGCGGCATAATCCTCAGTAACCAACGCCACTGCAATTTCCCTCTGCATATCCCAGGGTGATGGCTATAGTGTTCGGTACCCCTCTACTATCACATCATAAGACAGATGTAGACCCCAATCAGGAATATCCATCTATCACCTCGCATAATGAGAAACTCCCTGTGGCATACATTGTACAATGCCATACTATCGGTATACTCGGCGTAATAGAAATCTCTCGAGAACAAATGGAGTACGGCCGATAAGATACATGGAATCACAAAGGAATCCCAATATTGCACCATCCTCATCCCACTCCTCATAGTCAAGGTATGGGCACCAGATAATGGTCTTTGTATCATCGAAAACCTACCTCCAATGCTCTAACTTTCCCATCTGGGCTTGTGTAAATCAACCACTATATCAAAAAACATATGGTCTACCAGTTGGTCTGTCTACAATTGGAAAAGGCCGATAGCAAAGTGCTCCTATGCCCACACCTGTAGTAGGGTCATCCCTGCTGAGAAACTCCTCGCTCCAAGATATATGATCGAGTGTAGATCATGATAAAGATGTGCCAATATGCACATCCCCCATGCATATATGGTACCATGTACCATCATGCTCTCGAGAGTCCTACCCTAGCCAACGAGGAATCCTTTTGACCTGCAATCAGGACAAAGGAAACCTCCAATGAATCCAGCTAGCACTGTTGGTAGTGTAGCATACAAGTCAGCAATCCTCCTCCACCAAATGCTTGGACCTGCAATGTCCTGATCCTGAAACACTCTACGAAGAGCATCTCTACTGCCAGTCCCGTGAGAATCATACACAACTATCTCGCCCATAAATGGACTATGTAGAATCCACCTCACATCCTTGGGTCTAACCATCATCTCACCAGTAGGTAGGTGAAAGGTGTTGTGGTCACTATGCCCCCTCTCAGCGAATGCAGTCAACAAAGCCTGATTAATCCCAATCTAGGGCATATCAAGCAAGCTCGTAAGACCGCATCGTTCTATCACATGCAGCTCATTTGGTGTTAGATGAGGTATCAAATTTGTAGTATATGGAAATCTCTCTCACATTTGGAGAGTACCTAGACGCCCCTATCATAACAATAGAAAATCAACAAATCAGTGAACTATGTCAGAAATCAAAAGTCAATCTACTACCAAGTCTATTCCCAAATTCTGGTATGAATTTTTGATCAAAATTCATGGGCAAACATCAACAAACCTTATCTATCACAAGGTTCATCAAAACAATATCTAATCTCACCTATCATGAGATTTATTGGATATTGAATCATCTCCTCGCCTATCATGAGGATCATCACAAATAGGATTTTCTTCTCGCCTATAATGAGAAGTTAGACTTATTTAAAGCATCAATCCTACACATCATGAATTGGAATTATCAAATCATACCACTCCAAAGAATGGACATGATCAAAATTGACAAAATCAGGGTTCACTAAGTCAAAAATTCTAATTCTAACATCAAAGCGCTAATTTAGGGATCCAAAGCTCTAAATCCCAAAAGCGCTACTTCAGCGCTAAATCAGGCTCCCGAAGCGCTAAAAGTCCCAAAGCACTAAAACAATCTGTCAAAGCACCGCTTTATCAAAAGCACTAGAACAGACGGTGAAAGTGCTACCTCATCGAATCGAAGCACTAAAAGTCTCAAAGCTCTCAAATCCAGCTTCAAAGCGCTATTTCTAGACTCCTAAGCACTAAATTACCGAAAGCGCTACATTACAAACTAGAAGTAGTAGAGTTTTTAATGCAAGCACTAAAACTCAAAGTGCTACTTGACCTACTGGAAGTGCTACATCAGATTGTAAGCGCTACAACGTGTCTTGAAAGCGCTAAAACAGCTAAATGACGCCTAAAGGCCTAAAAAGCATAAAAAACAAAATACATGAATTATGAGGAGGTCAAGGGGTACATACCGGAGGTCCATACATGGCCGGCCATCAGTGATGTCGAACACGCTCGAATCGGTGAGTGTGGAAGGGGATAGGCATCTTGCTCTGGCTAGTAGAAAAGTCTCTATCAAAGGTTTGTTTTTAAATCAAGATAATGAAAATGAATTGGAAAATGACCTTTTGGAGTATTTATAAATTTTGGAAAGGTATTTTGGTTGATTTTTATTATCTTGTAATTAATTTTATCTAGAAAATTAATTAGAAACTCATCTGAAAGCTAGATTTCTTCATTTTTGTTAGGAGATAAATTATTTCAAAATCAAAACATCATAAAATCATCAGAAAATCATTAATTTTTGAAAAATTCTAAAAATTATCAAATCATTAATTTATCTCCTGAGGGGGCATATTATCATCAAATCATTTGAAAATCAATGTATAGGGCATGTCGGGGGCATACGAAATTGTTTTATATCATTGATCCTAGTAGTAGTAGCAAAATTTTCTTCGAACCAACATGTAAACACATCACTTCGGAGAGGGGAAAAATGTATACACCTAAAATTGGTCTGAAGCATCTGATTAATTAAATACAAATTATTTGATTAATTATCCTAATTTCCTCTACTATTGAATAAATAGAAATATTTATTTATATATTTCACATTTAAATTCATCTTAATTAAATAAACAAAATTAAATACTTTGTTCGATTTAATTATTTAAATAAAGACAAAACACTTTATTAATTAATTGCCATATTCTTCTGTTTGATTTAATAAACAACTATCCTATAGTTCATTTTATTAAGTTATTTATCTCTCTTTTGCTAATTTAAATAAATCAAAAATATTTGAATTAAAGCACAAAGAATATTCCATCTATATTCTCTCAAAAATGAATTAGATATCGTATGTCTAATTTATGTCAAAATCATGTCAAAATTAATTGATTGAAACTTCATGGGAAGTTTTGGAGACAAATTGGAGACAAATTTGGAATTTGATCTCTCAATCCTCCTCCATCAATTCTTCCTCTTCTCTTGCCTGGTGTTTTCATGGGTAGAGACAATCTCCATCTTTCTCTCAATCTCCTCCATCTCTCACCATTCAATTCTACAGATTGAATCCAAGCCTTTCAAAGGTTTCCCTATGCATTTCTACAGGCAGGAAATCTATAAATATAGCCTCATTCAACCAAGAAAAGGATCCAGATAATCAAGTTTATGCACTCTTACTTTGTAGGAATTCAAGCATCAAGCATCAAGCATTCACACATCAAGCATCAAGCAATCAAGTTTTCAACCATGGTTGCCTCCTGTAGCTACAATTATCTATTTCATATATGCTAGTTTACATTGTTTATCATTTAGTATTGCATTAGCATTATCTCGTTATTTGAATTGTCATTTTAACAGTCTTATTTGCTTAAACAATCTGAGAGCAATCAGGATTTAATAAATCTTTGGAGATAGAGAGCAATATGATGCTTTCAATTGAGTATTGTTTTGAATTAGTTCAATTTGTTTAATCTTTGATATAATCTCGTATTAAGAAGTGTTTTAATCTTATTCACATATTCTCACACTGCGAGAGTCTTTCAAGAAAATATTTCCTCCCCTATCTATGGATGGTACCAGAATGAAGAGAACAGTCGAGAAAATTTATTTATGGTGTACAAAAGTTTTGGATAACTTTAGCAAAGATAATTCAGACAATTCATAGGTTCACAAAAGATTTTTCTATTGTTGTTTGGGAAAACAAAGTCTCCAAAAAACTTATGAAAAATGCATTTATTGCACATGTGCGAGCTATAAAAGACAATTTGGAACCGTCATTTGTCACTTTGCATCAAAGAATAGAAGAAGGAGATGGATCTCAAAGCAGTGAAATCGATTCATCAACAAATCTCAAAATCTATCAGGTATTTCAAATTATTCTTGAAATCTCCATACAATTTGGTGTGGGGTTGAAAACCCTAAATACGAAAAGAAAACGGAACAAATTAAAGGTTTGATCACTCTAGATGAATATAATAGTTCAAAGATTAGGTCTATGAGGAATTTGTTACTACCTAATGAATTAAAGCAATTGAGCGAAGTTAAACATGGGATTTTGGATATGTGGAGTGAATTTCCATACTTTGAGAATGCGAAATTCATGAAATTCATATTGAACAGATTACATGACGATGTTTTAACTTTGGACAAACCCTAGATCATTTCAAAAGAGGAAATTGAGAATTTAACTAGATTTTGCAAAGTTAGAGATATACCAAGGAAAAAATATATCTGAAACAAAGAGATCAAAACCCTAACTAGAATAATCAGAGATCAGAGGGCCTTGATCATTACAAAAATCAAGAATTCTATTACAAAGTACATTACACATGGAATAACATATAAAATCTTCTACAAAAATCGAGAAGGAGCCACATTGGCTAGCACAATCTACATTTCTCACAAGATGATAATTGAAGGTCAAGACTATGACCTATGTGGGTTGTTAAAGGATCAAATCATGGAGAATGTACAACTAACAAAGGAAATAGGTTACCCTTTCAGGTTCGGTAATGTATTTCTTGAATTGCTTGCCAAAAATCAACAATGTGGTATGGAAATCAAACAAACCGGTATGCAAACAAATATAATCATATTCTATGAGCTTAGCTAATTGGGATTTAGAATTTGAAAATTTCTTTAAGAATGTGCTTGAAAAGTGTGGTTTAGTTAATATTTCCCTTCCGCTAAGATCGATTGAAGTTGGTTCCTTTTCCGGTGGCATTGATAAAGGACAAAAAAGAGGAAAAAAAATTATTGAATATAGTCCTCTAGAAAGCAAAGTTCCCAGAATTGAGGGAAAAGGAAAATAAAAAGAAATTGTAGACATTTCAGATGAAGAAATTGAGGATCCACTGAAAAATGAATCTGAACTAGAAAAAGGTAGTGAGGAAGAAGAAGATCTAACAAAAGAAAAGCTACAACAACTTATTCAAGGACAAGTTGGAATGCAGAAAATAGCTAGGTTATGGTCTGTCAGACCATCATATGATCAAGAAATGATTCTAAGTGTGTTAAATGCTCATGTTGAGCAATGCAATATTAGATTGGAAAGCTTTTAGAACATTCTACCCAATTAAATGATTGAATGTAGGAAAGAAACATTGAATTCTGAAGGTCAAGAAAAGAAAGCTAGTGAAGTTATCTCTCACTTGAAGGAGCAATTCATACTACCCCTTTCCAAACTGAAGAAGAAAATGAATGAGTTACAACAATACATAAACTCAGCCATTGAAATCTACAACTATTGCATTTGTTGGGCCCATGCAATCAGCAATTACAAAGACAAGTTGGATCAGATTGAAGCACAATTGGATGACATTGGTAAAAAAATTGACATATCTCAAGATCCAGATGGCATCGTTAGGAAAATAATCCGGGAACTACAGTCAATACACACAAAAATTCAACTCTCCAAGAATGCTCTTGTGGATAATTTTTGGAAGGTAAAGGATCTAACCGAATGCAGGTTGGAGAAGATGGTGGAAATATTGAGGAATGGTGAGAAACTAGAAGAAGCAATTACAATTCCTGAATCTCTAACTGAATTTTTTAACAATACTTCCAAGAACAATAGCTTGATCATTATCATTGGAATTACAATAGATGCTTGGAAGAAATTCCTTCCAGAAGTGAAGAAAAAACATTAGATAATCTTCTAAAGATAGTAGTTAATTGTTTTCAAGTTTTTAAAGTTTTGATTAGAGGAGAATTGTCGACATATATGTGTTAAAGTTTTGAAGCCTTGATGATTTTGAACACATATTTTGTCACTATCTTGTCAATATCACTTTTTGTCTTCTTGGCATATGGCATCCATGCTTTGTCATTGATGTCAAAGGGGGAGATAATACAATGAAAAATTCCCTATAGAGGGAGAAAAGAGTGTAGTATAGGGGGAAAGAATTCCTTATAAATCTCAGGGGGAGAAAGTGCAGTAAATTTTTTGGCAGTATACGAATAATAATTCTGACACTTAGTCATTTTTCACTAAGTGTTGCCATCAATGCCAAAGTGGGAGATTGTAGGCATATGGCTTGTAAGTGTTTTCATTGATGGAAAAATAAGCAACCTAAATGACATCCTAAGTCTTACATCCAATCTACAGTATAGTTTTGGTTTCTACCGAAGAAATAGAGTAAATAATAGGGCATCCGATTACAAGCATAAAAGTTGATCTGAACACCTTACTGGATAGATATTTTGAGTTGAGGATCTTTGAGGAAGGTCGGTTGATATTTGTAATACCTTGGTGAAGAATTTTTTTGATGCGCACTCACTGGTACATGATCTAGAAGATCCGATGCACTAATTTATTGATTATATGTGCTAGAAGGCCGAACCAACAAGTATAGTAATCATGGATGTATATAATGTGATTAATTAAAATTATTCATGACCAATTAAGTTTTTCTTGGGTCCTCTCTTTGTCTTAACCAACTGTGGAGGATGCCCATAAATATTTAGTGGTGGATCTATCCAACAAGATGAAAGTAACTTAATACTTTATGAAGCCAACTCATGGGTAAATAAATCCTTGTTAGCGGATATATATGAGATCGATTCTATCATTTTTGTAGGGTATTAGATGTGGAGAAGTGTGTAAAGGTAGCGAATATATGAAACATGAATGTGGTGCAAAATTCAACACAAAATTAGTGAAAATTTATCTATAAGTAATGCGAAGAGCATAAAGGAGTAGAGAAGAGTAGAGCAAAGTGTAGAATCAGAAAGCAGATCTAGAATCAAATCTATGAGCCTCATCGGAACTGTAACTTGGCATAAATAGATGCTACTCTCTCAGTGCACCCTTCAGATGGTCTTAATCTGAATTTTTTAAGGCAGTGAGCCTTTCTCTTTGAGCAGTGTGACTGAATGAAAGTGCATTATCTTTTGTAAGCAATTATATTTGAGTACTTAAATTGTGGACTAACCTCCACTATGGTTTTTCCCCTAACAGGGTTTCCACCCAAAAATATGTGTGTCATGGTGTTATGAGTGTTTCCTTTGAATGCTTGCATCTTTCTTTTAATGTGATGACAAAATGGTATAAGTTTCACATAAATGAAAGTTAAGATTTGTTGAACACTGATTCACCCCCCTCTTAGTGTTCCCTTGAGTCCAACAATCATCAGTATTATTCTTTCCATCAAAACTCATTGAATCTATCCCAAAAATCTTAGCATTAGTATCATCTCCAAACATAACTAAGCCTTCATCATATTTTTCAAGTTTAACAAACTTACTTTTATCACTAGTCATGTGATGTGAACAACTAATGTCAACAAACCAATAGTTCTTCTCCTATTTAGCATGTAGGGAAGAGATTACCGTACCTTCATTCTTTTTCAGAGAAACTTTATTTACCTATCTTTCAATATTAGTATAAGTAGGTTCATACTTTATAGCAAAGAACAAGCATTCATTGTCATCAAAATATCCATAATCAAAATATTCATCAAAAATACTAGCATCCTCATTCACATAATATTCTTTGTTGATCTTTTTTCTTTGCAGCAACATCTTTGTTGATCTTCTTTCCTTTGTTTTCTCTTTCTTTACTAAATCTTTGTTTATTCCTCTTTTCTCTTTCCAAACATCTTGAAGAATAATGACCTATTCCTCCACAAATAAAGCATTTAAATGGTAACTTACCTTCATACTTACCAGAGCCTTTCCTCATCCCTCTCACAAATTTAGCTTCCACTTCATCGAGGATTTCTTCATCCAAATCTTCAGCTCTTGTAACCTTGAAAGTAGTTTATGATTTGGATCCATTTCTCAAATTTGGCTTTCTCAACTCATAAGATGCAAGAGTTCCCAATAACTGATCTTTAGTGTAAGTCTTTTAATCTATATTTTCTTCAATAGTTGATACCTTTTCACTATATGCATCAAGAAGAGTTCTAAGAATATTCTTTACAATCTTGGATTCATCTACTATATCACCAAGTCCTCACATTCCACCTATTACCTCATCCACTCTCTGTACATAGGATTTAATGTTCTCATCTTTAGACATATGCAGGAGCTCAAACTGTGTCTCCAAATTCTACAATTTTTCTTCTTTGAATTTTTCATCTCCTTCATGTGCCTTTTCTAAAGCATCCTAGAATTCTTTAGCAGTCTTGAAATTTTGAACTTTAATCAATTCAGAATATGAAAAATTGTTCTTCAAAATGAAATTTATATTATTTTTTGCTTCATGCACCTTAATTTCATCAGCTATACTCAGACCATTAGTAGGAGAGTAAGAATTCTTATGATCTTTCTCAATATCATATCCACTTGATACTCTAGATATTCTTCCATTAGTATTTTCCAGATAGCATAATTAGTTCCATCAAACTTCAGATACTCAAAAGTGATCTTTCTTGCCATCCTGAACATTCCTCAAGCGGTTAATATCTTCACCAAAGAACCAATATCTGATACCAATTTTTGAGCTAGACAACTAAGAGGGGGGGTGAATCAGTTGTCACCAATTTTAACCTTTAAGAATTATAGAGAATAAAAAAATTGATTACAAAGGCCCACTGCTAGAAAAGGCTCGCTGCCAAGATAGGACTCATTGTTCAATAGGGTTAACCACCAGGAGGGCTCACTGCCACACAAATACAAATAATATAGAAGAGATAAGTTATAGAGAGAAGAAAATCTCAATGCAATAGGAATTTCTACGAAATTTTTTTCAATCACTTGTATACATACTTGAATGATAGAGTATGCCTTCAGCTCACTACATCTGGAACCTCATAATTAGATTTCACACTGATATGCCAAAACTCACATTACAATTTCACATCTACCTCACAACTATCTCATGTACCTCATGTATCTCTCATTTCATCAATAACACATCCTATATTTATACCACCTTCAACTTTGAAACATATCCAAAGTCGATCATACATCATTTGCATTTACAAATTCAAATAAGGTCGGCACCAAAACATCCTAGGGTGGAATTAGAATGAGGGCGACCCTAACACACATTTCAATGGACTTTGAAAGTAGTGTTAAAAACAAGGTCAACCAAACCAATGTACAACACATAAATCAATTAAGCACACACAAACTTAACGTTATCCAATCCTTCTAGATAACAAAATTTTCTTCAACACGATCATATCACCTTAACTCCAGAACCACAAGCCAAAATACTTGAACAAGAAATCCAGACCTACTAATTTTTACACTGAAAAAATAGTTCACAACTGATGAACACAACTTGATCAATACAACTATCCAGAAGCCAAAAATATGGATATAGTAACTACCAAAAACCATGATCAACATATCTGAACCACATGAATATAGGAGGAAAACCTGGAGAAAAACTCTGAACACCTGCAACTTTTCTGTATTACAATTTTCTTAATATCCTTGAAATATACAAGCAATAACCTGCATCCATGATATTAATGAAAACAACAACTAGTGGATAACTAGTTAACCAGTTGAAATCAATGACAACACTTTCATTCTTGCACCAACTTCTTTATTCTTGCAACAATCATATCAAGGTTATTCTAGAGCATTAAGCAATCCACATATTATCATATCAAAGAGAAAATGAAATGGAATAAGGGTGCACTACATTTGGACACTCATCAAGGAGAGAAGAAAAGATTCTAGGTGAAGGTATTGTTCTTTGTATTATTTTATCTTCCATTTCTTACCTTCAATATTTTCCTCATCTTTATTTTGGCACACCTTGTGGAACCCATGTCTCTATTTAACCTCTTTTGGTGATTTTTTATGAGCTTTTTTTATGCAAAAAGTGTTTTTAGGTCTTATAGTATGAAGTGGCACCTCTATTTCATAGAAAGGTGCCTCTATAGCACAAATTTATGTCGTTTTTTCATATAAAATTGCCTCTATTCTATGAAGTTCTTTCATCACCTGAAATTGTGCTTCTATTTGTGCATTGTATTTGATCATTTTGACCTTGATCTAGGGTTTGATTTACCTTTGATGCATTTTTTATAGGAATTCATCAATCTAAAACTTTATTTTTGTAGGTTGTTTCATTCTTATCTTGTAAAAATTAGTTTTTAGGGTTTTGTCAAACTAGGGTTTCTTGCAAGTTTTTTAGAAAATATAGGGTTTTCTTCGTTTGATATTTTAATCTTATAATGTAACATATTTTTTCGATATCTCTATGTTCTCTATTATCACATAACCTTATCTTGTAGGCTTTCTAACTTGGTTGGTGATTTTTTTTTTTTTGAGTCCCAAAGCTCATTTTGAGGCCCTATTTGTGAAATTGCACCTTTATTTCATAGAGTTGTGCCTCTATTGCAAAAAAAAAATGAGCTCTTTTTGGAAACTAACCTTCATTTTTTAGCAACTAAAAAGTGGTGCAGAGCTATATAATTCTTATCAAAGATCATTCTCATTGAGATTACTAATAGTTTGATGCATATTCACTAGTCCAAGGATTTATTTTTTGTTGGTGTAATTAATTATTTAATTACACTTTATTAAGTTTACTTAGGTAATAATTAGTTTACTTAATTAATAAGTAAGCTTTATTTAGTTGAGCTATTTTTAGTTCAAAATTAGGTTTTACCTTTAGGGTTATGCATACATTGCTTTTATAAAGCAATTCATCTCTTGTAATTTCATCTTTTTCTTGAATATTATTCATTTGCACATCTTCATGCAAATTGCTCTTTCTTTTTTTGTTTTTCTCTTGTGGAAGGCATTTCTGATCTTGGTTTCTAACATGGTATTAGAGCTTTGATTTAGAGCCCCTTCTCAATTTTTGGAGAAATTCATTACAAAGAAAGTTTGAGGATCCTTAAGGGTTTCATACCTTGAGATTATTTTTGGAGAATTTTGGATCAGATCGAGCATCTCCATTGGATTTAGAGTGTTGGAAAAAGTCGGGATTGGCTTTTGTTTCGTTTATTTTCATCACCGTTTGCCAGATCAACAATGGTTTCAAGTCAGGTGATTTTTTTGCAAGATCTGGGGGTAGCAAAATTTTCTAGAAATTTTGGGAAAAAATGAAGGTCACCATCATGTTCATAGTAGCCAAAAACCCTAAGAACGCCTGTCATTTGGTCGATTTTTGAGTTGTTGATCGAGGAGGAAAAATAAAAATTAAATTAAAAAAATGTGCTTTAAAAAGTGATGCCCATATTAATCCACCGTGTCGCCACTATGACACCAATTCTTAGCTAGTGGAGTGGCGTTCTGAGTAACGTTGCCCAGCTCTCCATCGTTCTTGCAATTCTTGAGCCAACCATTGGTCACATTGGGGACCAAGTGCTCCGATCTCGGCCCCCAGCTGTGGCTTCAGCTCTTGTACGGTCACATGGGTGACCAAGGGCTCCACCATAGCCCCTATCTACTAGCCCCCTGGTCTATCCACACGACGAGGAGCTTATTTTGTTTAGCCCCCAGGGCAGCATGGAGGCCTTATTGGCCAATTTGGAACAATTTCATGAAATTGGGTATAAGTTGAGCATACGATCTTCATTTTTTGCAAATGAGATACCATTGGAAAACTGGTTCTAAGCCCAACCTAGTGGTGTAGGTATTTTTTCTATATTTTTCTCTAGTTTTATTTTGTAGGCCTTTAAAGTCAGAACTAGTTGTTTTCAGTCTGGGAAGCATAACTTTTGACTCAGGTATCAATTTTTCGTGATTCTTGCGGCATTGAAAATCTGACTCAGTCCTCTTCATAGATATCATACCTCATTTTCTATAATTTTTACCAAGTACTTGATATTTCTTTCAGATCTTAGTTTTTGGTTTCTTGGTTATTTTCTTGGGAAACGTGTAATTTAGGCAATTTTTTTGAGATCAAAGAGATTTTTTTTTTGCATTGAGAGTATATATTAGTTTTTTTCATCATGGATTCACATAATATTGCATCCCTTAATCCATTCAACTATTTTGGTTGGAAAAAACAAATGGAGATTCATTTGATGCACAAAGGGTTATATAGGATGACCATGGGTACAAAAGTTGAACCTATAGGTGCTACTGAAAAGAGAAAGTGGTTTAATAGGTGTGTTGAGGCTTTTGGTACATTATGTTTATCTGTTTATCCTAATATTTTCTTTCATGTTGAGTCTTACACTACACCCCATCAGATTTGGACTACTTTGGGGTCTTTGTTTGGGAGGAAGGATACTATGAGAGGATTCCAGTTGGAGAATGAGCTTATTGGCTTAAATTCTAGGGATTTTGGCAGCATCTAGGAGTTCTTCACAAAACTCAAGTCTCTTAGATTGTAGTTGAAACAGTGTGGTATTTAGAAGCAGGACTCTCAGTTGATATTGTCCATTCTTTCCAAGCTTGGACTAGATTATTTAGGTTTTTTATCTACCTTCTATGCCACTAGGGATGCTCTTGGTACTAGATTCACTATGCCATCTTTTGATGACTTTGATTCATCTCTCACTCGAGATCAAGCTAAGTTGGTTATCATGGGTAATTTGAAACTTTCTACATCATAGGCACTTATTGTATCTCAGGGGCACATAGATTAGAAGGATTCCAGTGGAAAGGGAAATAAACAAATACAAAAGGATTCCAAATCTCATGAGTAGAAAAAGGAGTCCTCAAATTTATCCTCCTCTTCTAAGGGGGAATCATCTAATAAGGAGAAGGTTACATGTGCATATTGCAAGAGGGAAGAACATGAAGAACATAGCTGCTATAAGAAGGAAATTGATGAGCTGACGGATCTTCTTAAGCAACATTAGATTGATTTTCCTTCTAGGATATCTACATCATTTCTTCCCCTCAATCTTCTTCTTCAAAGTAGCTTGATAGGGGCACAAATGGTTTGTATACTTCATTAGATATGAAGGGACATGCTCTTTGTGCTTATTTAGGTCATGGATCAGGAAGATGGATTCTAGATTTAGGAGCATCTCATCATATGGCATCTTCACAATTTATGTTCACTTCCTTTGAGCCTTGCACTATGTCTCCTATTTTTATGGGAAACAATACATACATGAGTCTTATAGGGAAGGGGTCTATTATCTTTGCGGACAACACTTTTCAGGATGTCTTGTGTGTTCCTCATTTGATAAGCATCATTTTGTCCATATATCAGATCACACATGGAGGCAATGGTAGATCTGTGGAGTTCACACTTAATTCAGTTATCATCAAAGACTTGGAGAGTAGAGAGGTTATTGCTATTGGGGTGGTGGATCACTCATCTCATTTGTATTTCTTTATAGATTTTTCTTCTGATGGTGCTTTTGTTCCTATAGTTTTTCATCATACTTCTAGTGTGAATCATCATTCAAAGGAGACATTTGGCTTCTTGAACATTGGTGTTCTCACTTTGGATCTAGTTCTTGAGCCATCCATTTCATCTCATCCACCTTTTTTTTATGTTGTTGATACTTCTATGGCTACATATGTAGTTTCTTCTATTTCAGTGTAGCAGGATCTAGTTGATCATTCATCTTTGGAGGTTTCTCTTCAGTCTTCACCTACTTTGACTTCTTCATTGGTTGAGGTCACACCTAATTTTGAGGAGACATATTGGGATTCACCTAATTCACCTTTAGAGATTGCATTCATGAGGCTTCTTCCCTCTCGCTTCTTTCAGAAGATGTGGTTTCTTCAGTCTTTTTGGAGCTACTTCATTATGGGGGGGATATGTGGTCTCTTAATTCCTCTCTTCTGGGGGGGATTCATTCATGTATATTTTTGATGGATGGTTTCCTTGGAGGGTCTTATGGATTCCTCCATCTTTCATCACTTAGATTCTTTTTCATTTATTTTGGGGAGGAGTTTTTTCCCACATGGTTTTCTCCTTTACCTTGTTTGGTTCAGTTTGCATTGCATTTATACATGGGTACCTAACATGGACTAGTTTTCGGGGCCCATTCATGATTTCATGCATTCATGCATTCATCCTAGTATTAGCTTCACATTTTTTAGTCTCCCTAAGTTGCAATTAATGGGGGTGATGGTGTAATTAATTATTTAATTACACTTTATTAAGTTTACTTAGTTAATAATTGGTTTACTTAATCAATAAGCTTTATTTAGTTGAGCTATTTTTAGTTTAAAATTAGGTTTTAACTTTATGGTTATGCATACATTTCTTTTATAGATGAATTCATCTCTTGTAATTTCATTTTTTTCCTGAATATTATTCATTTGCACATCTTTATGCAAATTTATCTTTCTTTTTATATTTTTCTCTTGTGTAAGGCATTTATAGTTTGCATTTCTAATCTTGGTTTCTAATATTTTTCACTAATCTAGGCATCTAAGGTAGCTTAGTGGGTTAATGAATTTTTTTTATCATGTTTGGAAGGTTGTGGATGTGTATGCTCTCTTCTTGTACTTAGTGTGATCTTAGAGATTAGAAATATCACACTTCATTTATTTTATGTCCTATGTGTTATCCCAAATCTTACAAGTATGTGTGTATTCTCTCTCCTTGCACTTCATGCGATCTTAGGTGATCAAAAACACCTATCATAGTTCCTTCCCATTAGGAGGATTTCTTGGAGATTTTATCACCTCAAGTACAATCTCAACCATATTTTTTGGTGGGGTATATAAAGGGGGGAGTGAAAGTTGTACCTCAAAGTATGGCTAGTATTGTTCAAGCCAAGTTGCAAGACCCTCACTCCACAAGAATTTTTTGGTGATGAGAGTTCAAGAGAGATCCTCCTAATCTTGGGCACTATCAGATGAGTTCATTGTTCATAAAACCACATCAACCTTTTCATTAAAATCCTTTAAGAAATTTTGGTATTTTCTTAGTGTGGTGTAGGGTATAGTATCATGCCTGAAGTTACTCTCCATGTATCTCCTTGAGTAGAGATAGAGGCTCTTTGGGAAAGATCTTAGGATCTCCAAGTAAAGAGAAAATATGAGCTCTTGTGCCACTAGGTCTCTATCTATTGAATCTTGAAATAGATGTGTCTCACACCATTCTTAAGATATTAGCCTTTGGATAGTGGGCCCAGATTAAGTTAACACACCTACATGACTAAATATAGGTTTGTGCTATTGTTCTTGGTATTTTTATATAAAAAAATAATGAAGCCATTTATCTTTATCACCTTGAGAGTTAATTTAGCTTATGTATTTTTTTTCTCTTGCCAAAGCTCATAAAAAAACATATTAGACTATGAAAATATGCTTTTTCTTCATCTCAATTCTTGTGCATCATCCTAAGGTTCCTTTACATAGCTTTCTATGAAACTACACCTCTATTTCAAATAAAAGAACCTTGATTTAGAAGAGTGGTGCCTCTACTCCCTGAAGTTATACCTTTTAAAATTAATATTATTTGACCACTTTATGCCTTCAATTTGTGAGCTTGATGTTTGTAAACTTGAATCAAATTTGGGATACTTATCCTCATCCATTGTTTCACCTGAAACATCAACTATTTATATCATATCCATCCAAAAATCATCACCTTTCCCTCATCTCATAATTTTCACCCCTTTTGATAACCTAAGCATCATTATCGTCATCCTTAGACCTTGGACCAATCAATAATCATTCAATATTTTTCATCATTCTATTATCATATTCTATAATAATTGCTTTCATTATTGATCCTTATTGTCTTCCTATTATATACTATCCTATCCAATCCAATCCATTACCTATTATTATTTACCTTTCTTATCCGTCTTATCTATTATCTTCAATCATTGACCAATCATATCATCTAATCCAATCCTTATCATCATTATCAATCTTATCATCCACTCCTAATCCATATCATATCCTAATCAAAATTTATCTTGTTAAGAGTTTAACCTAGACCCTAATCCTTTTTATCCACTAGCTTGTATATTGCTTTAGAACTTGTCTCTCAAGTAATGTATTGAGTTATCCTTATCATTTTGGTTGTCCTAGCTTGGGAACTTGGCTACCCTAAGTTAGCTATCAAAATCCCCATCCAAGACTTTCCTAAGTGATTATCCAAGCTTAGATAAGAAAATAATCCTTTATCCAAGCCTTTCTCAGGAAATAATCAAAGCCTAATGTAAGAAAATCATCATTATCAATAAAGGATATAGATTTACTTGAGATACCATTGGTATTGTATCTTCTTTTTTATCTATTCAATCCATCATTATCACATTTTTATCACTATCCTCTTTCCATCTATCATTATCCTTTAAATCCAATAAAATCCAAGTTGTATACAATCATCATTAATCATAATCATCCATTCTCATCATTCCTAGGTTTCTTTCTTGTATGCCTATCACATGGTCAAAATAAAGAAAGAAAATCATGGTGACCCAAGAGTTCTCATCATTATCTAATGACATGATCTTTGAAGAGGTAGTACATCAAGTTCTTATGGAGAAACCATTCTCATCTCCATCCTACATCACACATGATCAAGATTCACCCAAATAATTAGAGGACTTTGCTCAAGATACCAAATCTATATAATTAATGCATATATTATCATGAATCATCCCGTCCAACACATCCTTGTGTTAGAAAAATAAAGGTGCCAAATTACCCCATGAATTTAATATCTCCCAAATTACCCAACAAAATCCTTCTACACCCTCACCTTATATTCATCATAACCCCACATATTTTCCACCTTCTTCTAGTCACCATGATCCTCCACATATCCTATATTCTTCTAATATCCCAATTTCCTCTCAAACCAATAATCACATAACCCATTTACATGTTAAAATCCCATCTCACACTGAAAACACTTCATCACACATACCAAAACCTCAAATTTTTATATCTTCTCCTCACATCTCAAAATTTAAGCCACTCAACACATCCTATCATCTCCAAACCTCAAATCCAATTTCCTCAAACCCCATTTCATCTACCCATCAAAACCTCCAATCTTATAATCCCATCTCATCCTCTTATCAATACCAACATATATCATCTTCACAACCTCCCATTTCCAACTATCAACCACCACCCTCATTTTCACAAGTACTTTGGCCCAAGACATTCAAAAAATTAAGGACATATTAAGGGATTCCAAATAGGACATCAAAATAAATATTGTACCTTCAAAGAACTATGTCCTTATCCTTTTGACAAGTCAATCACCATGATCCCCTTTCCCCAAAAATTTGAAATGCCTATGTGGACACTAAAAATTGTCCTAGGCCGACGACCTCTAAATTCTCCATCATTTCCTCTTTTGTCTTTGATAATTAAATAATTTTTAATTATTTAATTATTTTCTAAAGTCATAAGTCTTCTATTGTTTAATTAATTCATTTTTATCTTTATTCCTCCTTGATTAATTAATTAAATTTTATTTATTTAATTATGTCACTAATTAAGTCCCCTTCTTTCTAAAATTAAATAATTATTTATTTATTTAATTATTTAACACTCTCAACTATAATTAAATAACTATTTTAAATTATTTAATTATTCATTAGCCTCTTCTCTCTTAAATTAAATATTTTTTATTTATTTAATTTGGTCCACTCTCTTGAATTTTGAATTAAATCATTATTTAATTCAAAAGGTCCTCTTTGTCACATTCTTCTATAATTAAATAATTAAATAATTATTTAATTATTCATTAGCTACCTAGATTAAATAATTTTTTATTATTTAATTTCTTCTCACCTCTTTATTCATGTCGATCCTTATCCATCTATGTCTCAATTAACCTCCACCCTTGATTAAATTATTTATAATTTAATATTGACCATTGATCCTTATCATTTTCCCTAACCCTATTTCATACTACATATTTCATTATTGGCCATTTATTATTGACATCCAATCTTAGCCTTTCATTCAAAATCGCCTTTCCTATAAAATACCTCAAGCCATTACCATTTTGAGACCTACCTCTTGAGATCTAGATCCACACACAAGCTTATATGGTCTTATGCTATCTCGCTATCAAGTCTACCAGCATCAAGTCAAAGGCATCCATAGTCAATTGGAATCTTCAATATTTTGCTTCATTATTGTCAAAGGCCTATTTGCATAATCAAAAATCTAAGGGAAATTATTCATATCAAGAAAAATGGAGAAGTGCAATGGAGGTGAATCAATGGTGGAATGAAGAATCTTTGGTAATATCATTCTATGTTTCATGCCTTTATTCTTATTTGTACTTCATTGTTTATTGGGGTTTGATTTATATACTTTATTGCCTAACCTTGATAATTTTAGCCTTGATTACAGCCTAAATTTTAAAAATACAAGGAAAAGGGAGATCCTAGGAAACATCTTAAAAAAAATTATATCACATGCCAAGATGTCTCTTATCTTGATTCATGCCTCCTGAGGCTATTACTGAGAATCTTGGATGGACAAGCCCTTGATTGGTTCACACACCTACATCATGGGACAAACACAACATTATTTAATCTAGCTACCAAATTTTTCACTCATTTTTTCCTACAAAATTGAATATTAAATTAGCATGATGGATATTTTTAATACAAAATAAAGGAGGTGAAATATCTACCTCATTCTTGCAAAGATGGAGACATCTTTCTAGTCACTTTGTATGGCCCATATCTAAAAAATGACTTGTCACTATCTTTGTCAAGAAATTAAGCATTGAATTGGGATTCCATCTTCAAATTCAATGTGCTCACTCCTTTGATGAGATCATAAAAAATTTAATTTTATAGAGAATATCTTGTGGCCAAAGGAATAGTAAAATTCTATAAAGAGATCAAAGACAACAAAGATCGATCTAGTGACAAATATTGCTTTTGGAATAAAAAATATAGTCAATGATGGTGTGTCTGATTATAAACATGTTCAAAACATTAAAAAACCTCCCACCATCACCATATTAAATAAACCTAGCTCCATAAAATAATGTGGTTATCCCCAGGGATCAACCTAAATGATATACTCAACATGAGTACACTCCCTTTGATGAACCAATCAAATCCATCCTCCAAAATATTATTGAAGACATGATCAAACTACCACTCATCAAAACCCTTAGTTTTGATGTTCCTAATCCCTCTTGGTACAAAGAACATGAATTTTGTGACTATCATAGGGTATAAGGTCATACAACCTCCTCTTCCATGAAACTCAAAAACTTGATCGAAGATCTTATTAATCAAGAAGATATATCAATCAAAGGAAAAAAATACCCTAATGAACACTTAGGTATCTAAAATTAACCCTTCCCTTAGTATAATTATGGTAAATATTCCACATATTACACCACAACACCTTATAACTACAACACAAATATATCACTTGATTCTATCATTTATTGCATTGAACAAAGTCATTCTAAAGTAGCTACTATAACTATTAAAGCACCTCACTACACGATAATTACCTAACATAGTTGAGTCACCATCAAAGGAGCCTCATCCTCCTCCCAACATACAAGCCATTATAACATACTTAACCACTTAAAAAAACTCCAACATAAATATTTGTCCTTGAGCTAATTCAAACATCTTCCATCCACAAAGATCCTCTTAAGAAATCCCTTCATGAATCCCATGTATCTTATGCCATTAATCTTGCTTGATTTCAAACGATGATAAATTTCACATGTCATCCCCACAATCCCTAAAATTTTCCACTAATGGTTCACCTTCCATCAATCCATCTCACAAGAATCTGCTATACCTTCAATCCCACATCCATAAGACTACAAAAAAACATGTCCTAGTAGATGGTGGATTAGGACTTAATATTTGTAGCTTGATTCTAATGAAAAAAATGATATATTTTGATGATGATGTTGATACCCAAATAAAATTACCATCAAAGAATATTATGAAGTTGATCATGAATCCAAAGGCTCTATAAAGCTACCTATCTAGGTCGGACCAACTATACTAGATAGTACTTGTCAAACTCTAGACCTTGATCTCCCATACAAAATCCTTCTTGGTTGCCCACGGATCCATGTCATGCAATATATTCCATACACATTCCATCAATTCCCAAAGTTCCCACATAATGGAATTGAAGTGACAATCCTTGTTGATCAAAATCCATTCCAATATTATAAATCATTACAAAGAAGTCATGGTAGTTTGCAATATTTTCCTACCAATATTACATCATCTTCATCCTCATACATTTATCCTTCATCGTTACCCACCTCTTGTACTATATCAAAGGTCAAGGATAAAATTAAATACCTTAGAATTGGAGAATATGAGCTATACTTCTTCCATATTGAGCATCTTGGGTTAGGGTATGCATCACCTAGTTTTGTGCCTACTAGGCCTACTTGTCCTCCCACTAAAGATGAGAAAACACCCTATGACATTAATAGTGTCAATAAGGATAGTCACAAATAATACGTTGAAGGTATCACCAACATCTTCCATGATTCATATATCTCTACCCTCATCCAACTCATTGACCTCATCCACATCCACCCATATCCTAGACTTGGATCAACAAGTATCATCTCAAAATAACAAGGTTATCAATAAAAAATCAAGAATTAAAAAACCTTAATCAAATTGAGATCCAAAATAAAAAATAACTTAAGAAAAAGAAAATAAAATTACTCTAGTCTAATTCAAAATAAAAATCTATTTAAATCTAAAACATCAAAGTCAAAAATAAAAACAAGAAAAAGCATAAGGCAATCTCCAATCATGCCCTTTCATACCAAATAATTGGGGGAATCTACCAAAGAAAAACTTCAAGAAGTGACCTTGTTGATTCCAAGTCTTCATCATCATTATCTTCACACAATACATACATTTCACCTAATGCAACCATATCCATACACCCATTCTCCATCTCCCATGGTGATATATTTTGGTGGACCTTTGATGACAACCCCTTGATTGCTTTAATCCAAAAGTTGTCAAAGATCCTTTATGTGTGACACATGGAAATCATTGTAGTGTGTAGATTAGTAAACATAATTTAAATTCATCCATAGAGAAACCCATCATCCAAATTTTTTGAAGACCCATCCACATCCATCCATGAAACTTTGTCATCCATATATCAAAGAGTATTCACCTTGATTTCAACACCATAAATTATAATTTTTCCAAAAAATAAAAAAAAAATAGAAAATCCAAAGATTAAAAAAAAGTAAATAAAAATAATATATCCAATGTGAAGACCACTTCGATGGTACCTTGGATAAGTAAAATGGTGAAAACCTAGAAACAAGCACCACGTGTAGTAGTACCTTATCAACCATCTCTTAGGATGTCATATCCTCCATCAACATCATTCATCTCTTTCCATATCATAATAAATTATCGATCATGCACCCATATATAATAAACTTACCATGGCTTGTCTTGATCCTTGATTAGCATCAACCATCATTGCACATCCCTCCTTGTTCTTTCCCCTATGTTAGATGTGGAAGTTACATCTATATTATGTCAAGAGTCAGGCCTTGTATATCCTTAGTTCCAACACACCTTCAAGTCTCATGGATTTTGCATCCATATTCATCCCATAATAAATCAAAACCATCAACCCATCCTATCTCCTATCATATCCATTCTATATTAAATATTATAAAAATCATCACCCAAATCCCATAAAAGAATAAAAATCATAATCTCTTGAGTTCATCAAACTTGGCATTCAATCAACCAAATATTGCATCTAAGACATCAATACTTAATCAAAATCATATCATGATCCTCATTTTCAAACATTAATTAGTCATCATGTCCTTTTTTTCTATCAATGAATCATCATCATCTTTATCCAAGCCTTTCTTAATTTATTATCCAAGCTTAAGTAAGAAAATCATATTTATCCAAGCATAATATAAGAAAATCATAATCATCATCGTCATATGTTATGTTTGACAAGAGATATATTGGTTGCATGACATGTTTTGCAGCGAGTCTTTTGTGTTGAATTATCTTTTCATCTTTGATCTCATATTTTCACTCATGACTATGGCTACTTATGGCCACCTAAATATATCTATATATTTTTGTGTCACAAATGGTGTATAATGGGGCATCATCTTGAATTGCATTATTGTCATTGTTTGAAGTGTTAAGTTCATACAAAGGTTACCTTGTCACCATGGTTCCTCATACCTTGGTGCATAATTATCTTTGTTATGTTAAATATTATAATTTCTCAATACATGCTAGCATAACCAATCTATCATCATCAAATTCCCCTTATTTTCATCCCTTTTTCTTCCTTTTTATCAAATCATTCCCTTTTATCTTCCATTTCATTTTCTTCTTCATCCTAATCCCCCATCATTCCCTTTCATTTTGAGAGAACATACATGTTCTCTTAACCCGCATGTCCTCTTGAGGGGGAATCCAATCACCTCACCTAATCCTATTTTTCCCTTCTTCATCCCTTCCCATCCTCCCCTTTATTATGGAATCATCCTTGACATTATACTCTCTCATCAACTATGTTTTAAACTTCTTTGATATAACATCACTTTGTGACATCATATCAAATAGGAGAAAAAAGTAGACACCTAAAATCTGATCTTACCCAACCACACCTAATTTTAGCCTATCCTAAGCCTTTAATTAATTAAATATTTATTATTTAATTAATTATTCTCATCCTTTCATCATTTATCATAATCCTTCAAATAAATTAATATTTACCATTTGTATAATTATTATCCCTTCATCATCATCCCATTAATCAAATAAATATATTAAATATTTAATTAATTCCTGTTATGCCTTGCATAACCACCCCATCTTTTGCCTTGGTCAAAATGGGTCCCCCTTTGTGTTTTTTGTACTTAGTTATTTTTGGAACAAAGTTTGGAGTCTAGTTTTGCCAATACTTTGTTTTTCTTTGATTTCTCTGTCGGAGTCGGAATCGGAGATGAATCGGGTTCTGAAAGTTCTTTCGAGGCTTGTTTTTTTTTGTTCTATCCCGACAGTCTTTTCTTTGCCTTTGTTTTTGTTCTTTGGCGGAAGCAGAGCCAGAGTGGGAATTGGGATGGTTTTTATCAAAATTTGCAAAATCAAATTCAATTCCGATCCCGCCTCCGCTCCATTTTTAGTATTTGTTTGTCTCGGTTTTTGTGTTTTGTTTTATTAGGTTGGTATTTTACTTAACTTTTTGTTTTGTTTTTAGTTGTCGGACACGGAGTCGGAATGGGGATAAGGTTTGGAAATTTTATGATTTTAAGATCCTATTTCCATTTTGGTTCCGACCCCGCTAATTTTTGTCGTTGACTTTTTGATTGAAGTTGCACTACAGACCAGTGTTTGTTCTCTTATAGTTCCGACTCCGCCTTTACTGTGTTTTAATGCATTAATGGTGGTTGCCGATGTAGGTAGAAATTCACATATTTTTCTTTATTAAGGGTTAAAGCCGATTATTATTGTGATTATTACAAGTCTGAGAGCACGAAGAGCAATAGCAGAGTTTGTTTGAGCAAATTGATCGAGATAGAGAAGGGATATTGTGTGCGAATTGATTCGAAAAGTTAGCGTGGCTTTGTTTGCGTTTGAGGTAGATCTTTGATCTTTGTTGTTTGTTGTTTATTTCCTGGTTGTGTTTTGCTTTGTATCTATTCGTGTGTTCAATCATTGTGTTTTAAAGCAATTTTATGATCATCGATGTGATTGAATGAGCAGGTTCTTGTTTCAACTTGTTTTGTTTTGCTTTAATCTTTGTTGTCTTGTTTTATAGTGTCGTTTTCTTTCTATTTTTGGGCATTGTCGCTTTCACGTCTTAATCGTGATAGTGTCGTGTCGTTTTCGATTTGCAGTAGATTTAGATTAGATTAAAGGTTTCTTATGGTGTGAGTTAGATTAAGAATTTACAGTGAGGTAGGTTAGAGATTTTACAGTGAGTTAAGGTAGATTAGATTTATTGTTTAATTTAGGGTTTCATCATTTGGTAGAATGGCAAGGTTTTAAAACCTGTGCCCTAGTTTTATTAAGTTTGTTAGATTAGGGTTTCGTCGGTCTCTGCAATTACTTTAAATAAGATTTAAATTAAGGGCTCTAAAATACAATTGTTCCCCACGGTCATATGAGGGTAGAGTTTTTAAGCTCCTTTGCCATTTTATGGCGACTTAGGTTTAATCATGAAGTTATGATGAAAATGAATAAATTTGATGATGTCATGATTAGCATAGGCGGAGGCGGGATTAGAATGGGTATGGGCATAAGAGTTTTGTTTTTATCAAAGTTATCAATTCCATGGTTATCTCGTTTTTGATTCCGAGTTCTAAAAGGTTTTCTTGAAGTATGTGATAATTAGCGGAGGCGGGATCGGAACTGATCTTGAACTTAAGAATTTTGTTGTAAAGGTTATCAGTTCCATTTTCATCCCGTGTCCAGCTCCGCATATAGTAGGGAGTCTTTTGTTGAAGTAATGATAACTAAATCGGAGGCAGAGGCGGAATGGAAATAGAATATGAAAAGAAGAGAGTTCGAAGAAAAACCAAATCCCTTTTTCATTCCGGTGCCGATTCTGATAACTTCCCCGACTCCGACTCCGAGCCCGTTTGTTACTAGGTGAAGTTCCTATATCGGTTTTCGCTCCGAGTCCGCCAGTTTTGTAAAAGCGCTTGTTTTGAGCTTCTGTCTGGTTCCAACTCCGATGTATATGTAACAGGTATGCTTTTAAAACATGTTTTGTAATCATTTATTTGAAGGTCTAATTAGAGGTTTGCTTGTAGGAGTTTTGAGAGATGTCAGGAACGTCAGGAGAGGTTGCTCGAAGGAATCAACCGGCTGGAACGTCAAAGACAGCAGCTAAAATCAAGAAGGTGAAACCAGAACAATTACCTTATACATTAAGGTATGATCATAGGAATCCGGTGGTGAAGGTGAGCAAGGTGGAATCAGACTAGTCAGATATCACAGATACTAATCTGGGCCAGTATAGTTTTGAAGAATTACATGAAGAGACCTTTGCAGAAAGGGCAAACTTGACAGGGAGAACTCAAAGGATTGTTGACTCCGGTCTTGCACATATCACTGTGTTTCCTTTGTCAGTTTAGTGTACGGAGTTGATATGTACAGTGGCCAGTACTTATAATCCAGCTACAAGATTATGCATGGATTCACAGAATAATGTGATTATAGATCTTACTCTACAAATGTTCCAAAGCATATTCAATGTTCCTGATCCCAAGAATTTAGTGTAGTTAACTGAGGTTGAGGCATTGGAGAAATACAGTAAGCATAAAGACTCCAATAAGTCTTATTTAAACAAAAGATGGTTAAGCACCGAGAAGAAGTCTTTAAGCAAACTAGCAAACTAGCCAAAGAGGGCAAACTTCAAGAAGGAGATATCTGATTTGATATTGATGTTGTCCAGAGTGTTTGGGAAGAGGGATGCCTTCCATTTCAAGGAATGGATGTTTCATTTTATTCAGGTGATCTTTCAGGGGGATTATCAATTTGATTGGTCAATGATTGTTTCTGATGCCATACATGATCAGCTCACAAGGGTCAGACAGACCAAGTCTTTCATCATGACTTCATATGTGGTCTATGCTACGGCAAGAATGGGGATTTTCCTAGGATTAAACAGTGTAGGTATAATGAGAGTCTTGGATGGATAGAGGAAGGTGTGGGAACACTACGATCAATTATCCCTTCAGGTTGCTGAGACTCACTTCAAGAGAGTCAATGATGCCTTTTTATATGTGGTTATTAACCAGTTGAGTGGAGATGCAGGATACAGGTTAAGCCAAGAAGCTATGGCATTCATTTTTGAATGGGGAAGTTGGTACATCCAATACCCCAAATTTACATACTTCAGATTGTTTGGGTTTGAAGGTCATCCCCATTTACTTCCAAGATGCTATAGTAATAGAATAGTGCTTATGGAATTTGTATATCAAGCCATTGGAGTTAATGCTAGATTTGGGATGAAGCACAAGATAGGATGCCATAAGTTTCCTATGACACTGGGGGAATATGGCTGTCAACACTTGAAGGCAGCTAAGGTGGTTTGTAATGAGTTGATACAATTAAAATTGGGATTGTATATAGCTCATAAGTATTTTGATCCAAAGAAGAAGATGTATGCTTTATTACCTTCAGTGTTTACTAGACATTTTAATTTGTTGGAGGATTTCTGGTGTGATAGGCAGGATGAATATGACTTAAGGAAGAAGAATTATGAGAGGTTGCCAGTCTCACTTATGGTAGAGCTAGGTATTAAAGATATTATTCCTGAAACTTTGGTGGATGATGGAATTGTATAAGATCCCTCATATGAAGCTTTGAAGATTGGCACCAAAAACTTAGATCTAATAGACTGGAATGAGGAAGAAACTATTGATATTAAGAAACTGGGAAGAACAGTCTTGGATAGAAGTGTGCAATGGTTGATGATGAGAACTCAAGCTCCTCAGGGACCAATCCTCAAGAAAGGTAAAGGGTATAAGAGGATTAAAAGAAAGGCACCTTCCAAGGAACCATTAGAATTCATTCCTTCTGATGTTGAAGAAACAGAGTTGGAGGTAGTTGAAGAAGAAGAAGATACACCCGAAGAAGATGTTCCAATTGAATCTGTTGTTCCTACACCCACATTGGGTGAGTCATCTACACAAGCCCCACTCACAAGAAAGAAAAGTAAAGAAGTTCAAGGAGCACTTTATGCCATGGTTGAAGCTACTAAAGGAAAAGAAGTGGAGGAAGAATTGGTAGAAATTGAGACAGACTCAGATGAAACTCTGTCAGAGAAGAACTTGCAAGAAAATGTACCTCTAGATTATATTGTTGAGTAGATTCTTACACAGGAAGAACAATGGAAATAGTTTGAAGATGCTACCAGAGAATATGATGCAAGGGCTGCTGCGGAGAAACAAAAGGAAATGGAGGCAAAGTTGCAAGCTGATGCTCTACTTCAACAACAGTAATCAAAGGTAAAAGAAGTTGAAGCAAGGACAATAGCTGATACAATGGAGGAGCAAATGAGGCAACGAGAGCATGAGATCAAGGTCAAGGTAGAAAATGACAAGCTGGAACTGATACAGAAGATCCATGATCTCGAGGAGGAGAAAGCAAGAAACCGAAGAGAAAAGGAAGCCCTAGTTGCTAGATTGAAGCTTGCAGAGGAGGCTTGACAGAAAGAACAAGAAGCTGAAGCACTAAGAAAAGAAAAAGAGGCTGAAGAGCTAGTAAAGAAACAGCAAGCTGAGAAAGAAAGGGAAAAGGCAGAGAAACTCATAGCCTTGGAAATGGAAAGGATAGAAAAGGAGGAAACTGAAAGGAAGCAAAAAGAAGAAGAGGCCGAAGCTACAAGACTTAAAGCTTTAGAGGCAGAACGGTTGGAAAGAGAAGCCTTAGAGAAAGAAAAGGTAGAGAAGGAACAAAGAGATAAAGAAGAGGCTAAGAAGTTGGTGCAAATGCATGTGCTGTAGGAGCAACAAGAAAAGGCAAAGGTTGATTCTCAATCTGAGGTAGATATTCAGCCATCCTCTACCATTGCTGCTTCCTCTTCCATAATGATGACTCCTAGTGCTCCTACATGGTTGAAATTAGATTTGCAGAAGAGAGCTAGAACACCTCCTCAACCTCTTAATTGGGAGGACATGATGAAGGATATGGAATAGGAAAGGCCTAAGAAGAGGGCTAAATTTTTTTATTCTACCAGACTCATAGATAAAGGGGAGATAGTTGCTGAATGTGCCGTGCCTATGATTGAAAAGGAGGTAGGGGATATGTAGCTCACAGACTATCAATTGAGTACGGTTAACTTGGGAAGACCCACTAGAAATCAACAAATGAATCTGATTGATGTGGTGGCTTCAACGACAAAATCAAGGATGATTAAGGACAAACAAAAGAAAGATGAGCTTAAGGCTCAATTGGATCAGTTACATTCATTCTTGAAGAGTGTCTCCTCTCCAAGGTCACAACAGGTTGCAACAATTGAAACTCCTGTTTTGCTAAGCAAAAAGGAGGTTGATGATTTAGTGCAGGTTAGAGGTAATGCGGAGATGGTTGAAAAATGGATAGACAAAGTGAACCGGGAGGTAGGTGAGGTTTTGGAAAAAGGATTTGAAACTTATAAGGAGGTGAAAGGAGTAATAAAAGAGATGCATCAATATATTGAGGCATCCGAGAAGTTAGAAGAAGAGTACAAAGAGTATAGTGAAAATTTAGAGAAGATAAATACATTGCCTCTAACTACTCTTCTAGAAGAATCTATACTTGAAGATGATAATAAATATTTTGTAGAAAAGACTTCTCGTATCCTTAAGTTTAGGACTGGCTTTTTGAGCAAGCATAAGGATGAAATTCAGGAAGCAGTTAATAATTTAACTGAGCAGTTGGAGGAGTTGGAAGTGGTTATGGCTATAATAGTAGATGTGAATGTAATGACTAAAGATGGCATGCTGTTAAGTCAGGTTAGAGAGAAATGGAATGAAATATTCCAAGGACTCATGCAGGAGAAAGATGATGGAGAAGACTTAGTGATAGATCAGCTTGTAGAAGTCAAGGAAGAAATAAAAGCTGCAGGGAGAGAGTTGGTCAAGGTAAAAAGCATGAAAGAATTTGCTGCAGTTGAGTTGGATTGCATCAAATTTTAAGATGACTGGATTGATGGGCCAGATATGGATATGCTACAACAAGTCTTCACCAGTTATGATGAGTTCATAGTGGATCTAGCTTCACATGCATAAAATCTTGCATGCATGATATTCTTCTTCCATGCATGACGCATGATGATCTTCTTCCTTGCATGTTGCATGCATGCGGCACTGACAGTCTTAAGGATGCATGATCTTCTTTTCTTCTATTTCTATCTTCTATTGTTAGATCAAATTGAATGTATAATGTAAGAACTCAAGGTCAAAGTTGATCTGAGTTTCCAAGAAAGTTGATTGTTCCTAAAAAGGTGGGAAGCCTAAGATAGAAGTAAAATTCGAACTTATTTTTGTATTCTATAAATACCAGATGGGTATTACATTATAAGGGTCGGCTAATTGAGAATTGGATTGGCTTACCTAGTGCTAGGAGATAGAATTTTTATAAAGCGTTTTTGCAGAGATACATTGTATTAGATCTTGTTTACAGTTAATAGAATTGCAGGTTTACGAAATATGGAGTTTTCATTGAATTGTATTGTTTGATAAGGTTAATGAGTTATAATCCACTTGAATGCCAGTGATTGTGCTGAAGCATGATAGTTTCTTATTCGATGAAAGTCATTAGAAGAAACCAGGTTTAGAGATTATTTGTTAAATTGTCATTGAATTAAAGTTATTGAAGTCTGTTGATCTATAGTTTTAATGATGAATGAATGTGTGTTGCTTGAAATCTTGGAAATACTTGTGATAGGCGAATAGAGGAATTGAATTAAGCACCTAAGATGTATACGATGGTACAGTTATACTATGGGTTGTGTCATGCTATGGTTTTTGTGATCGGTTGAGAAAACATTCATTGTTAAAAGTATATGTCTGGATATTAGATAAATTTAATTCATACTTACTGATTTACCCCTTGGATCTATCTTTTTCTTTTATTTTAAACCCATTGATTTACAGGAACTATTTTGACAAAGAGAGTCATAGCTTGAATCCTTTGTTACCAGCACAGGCCCCTTGAATATTACAGTTGCATGAACCAATTGAGTGACATCAGACAGTTGAGAACCAACTACCAGGACCTTGGGAGTTAGGCCACTACATGTAGTCTTTCTTTTTCAGGAGAAATAGAGTAGAAATATTCTGTTTTAATGTTGTTTGTGTCATTTTAACCATCAACAATTCCCCTTTATCCTCTATCCTTGTCCATCGAAGCCTAGCCCTTTATTTTGTTCACATGGATTATAATATAAATTTTCCATCATATGACAAATTTCCCCTTCACATGTCTTCTTATCTAGATTCATTGAACCTATACAACTCCGCAAAAGTCAAAATAACTTTTTTTCTTATCCACTCATCTCATTTAAGCCTCTTAATTTTAGAAATACCCATAAGTATTTTTGTCATGATATCAATCCTAAACATAAATATCATCCCTCATGTACCATTTTTCACATGACATCTTTGATCAAAACCCTAATCCTCCACCAATCTGAGCCATTCATGATCAATCATTCCTAGCCATTGATTTCTTCAAGGCTATATCTAGAGGCTCTCATCCTTCATAAAATATTAATGCATGAACTTTGAAGCTATCATAACTAAATTTTTTCATTTTTATCTCTCATTATCAAATTATATCAAGGTTATTCTAGAGCATTGAGAAATACGTATATCATCATATCAAAGAGAAAATCAAATTGAATAAGGGTGCACTCCATTTCTACTCATCTAGGAGAGAAGAAAATATTATAGGTGAGGGTATTGTACTTTGTATTGATTTATCTTCCATATTTTTACCTTCAATATTTTCCTCATCTTCACCTAACACAAAGGAATACAAATTTTTGTACCATATCCTATAAGATTACTTAATACCATACAAATATTTCTTAAAATTATAAACCAAAATTTATTTACCTTTCTCAATTTAGTTCTCTAATTGTGTCATATATATTCCTCCAAATCAGCATGAATAAATTTTGTTTTCATATCCATCTAATCAATCTCAAAATCATACATTGAAGCAAAGATATAATATAAATTGAATCAATTTTAGCTTTGTTACTATGCAAAAAAATCTCCCCATAATATATTCCTCAACCCAAGAATAACCCTTTGCAACCAATCTCACCTTATAACTCTCAACACTGCAATTATACCCTATTTCTCTTTTGAACATCCATTTGTATCAAACAAGATTTAATTCATTAGGCAAAGATATTACACACCCTCATCAATGGCCACCTTCCAAGACTTTGAAACATTCATACCAATAGCCTCCTTTATAGTTCTAGTCTCATCAATATTAGTAATAAAAGAAAAATGCATCTCCAATCAAATTGAGTATACATTTGTTTTGTCTTTTCCAAGTGGACCTCCTCAATGACTAAGGTGGAGGTTTTATCTCTTCTTCAACACTATCTAATATCTTTTCCTCTTTTGGTCCTTCATGGGCTTCTAGTTCAACCTTATTTCCATGATTTTCTAGCTACAATATTATGGAAGAAGACTTAACATCTCTAAAGATAACAATTATATTATATAAATATCTCTCAACTATAGAGTCCCAAAGCTTGTATCCTTTCACATCAACACCATAGGCAATGAATATACATTTTATGACTTTATTCTCCAAGTTTTATTATTTCTCCCAAGGTACATGTGCATATTCCTCACAATAGAAGAATTGAAGATGTCTCAATGAAGGATTTTATTTGGCCACACATCCATAGGTATATTATTAATAAGAGGTAATGTAGGAGACCTATTAACAAGGAGAAAAGTTGTGGTAATTTCTTCTACCCAAGTATTTTATTTCACACCATCCCTATTAAACATACATATATCCATATCCATCATTGTCCTATTCATTCTTTATGCAACTCCATTCTATTGAGGGGTGTATGGAGTTGTTTTAAGTCGTTCTATTCCATGATCCTTATGAAATATATAAAAATATCTTGAAAAAGATCACTACCATTATTAGTCCTCAAAATATTAATCTTCCCACTATATTGATCTCTTCAAGAGAATTAAACTATTTAAAATATATCAAAGACTTCATATTTAAAATATTAATCATAAATGAAAGAAACCGTATAAATTTTTTAAATTTCAAGGAACATTAACTAGACCAAATACAAAAAAATAGATTAAATCCAACAAATCTAAAAGGTTTATGAGAACTAGAGTAAACTATAATTTTTTTTTCTCTATACACAATGTTCACATAAATCAAATTAAATATTACAATAATTTAACCCATCAACAAGGTTTCTATTTTTAAGGTCCTTAAATCCTTCTCATTGGTGTGACTGATTCTTGTTGGGAAATAATGCATCAATTCAAAATTTATTTAATTCATTTCCTACATAAAATAATGAGAGAAAAGCATGCATACAAGCCTATAGAATAACCATAATTCATAGATCAAAATAAATAACCCACAAGATAACACAAGATATACCTTAGAAAACCCTCAAGAGGGAAAACCCAACCTCCAAAATCATCCATACTCCATCTTTTATTCAATAATAAAATAGTACACACACTTACAAAGTTACCATGAATGATTCTGAAACATCAAACCTCTCCAATGCATACTTCGTGTGTCCAAGCATGAATCCCCACATCCCATGTCATGTTTCGCATATGAACTCCTTAAAAATAATCAATGATGATATCCCACTCACCCAACCAATCTTAACCGCTAATCATATTTTTTCTTTTATAGATACAAGCTCACACAAATACAACCAAGTGGTAAGATAAAACGATGTGAACACGAAACCATTAACCCCTTATTTTAAAATTGGATTCTAGAAGTTCACTTTGTTAAATATTTTCCTCAAATATTAAATTATTATCCTATGTCTCCCACACATAAAATAATAAAATCAATGTTACAATAATAAATACAAGTGGTCCCTAAATAATTATCGAATGTGGATAAACACACCTCCTAGGTGCACCACAACTAAATAATTATTTAAATACAATATTATAATATAAAAATTTATGCAATGGTGTACAACACCAAATCCTAACATTCTCCCACTTGTTGTATATGTTGCATAAGGGTCAATCAATGAAATACGTCATCATAGCCAAACATGAAACCACACGATTCTCTAGAATGATCTCATGCTCCATCAAGATACTACAATAAAAGAAAAGTGGCCACCATATCAAGCAAGAATTCCTCTCATCCTCCAATGTGCCACCTATGGAAGAAAAGGAACATGCCAAGGTGAAGATGCACCAATACAAAGAACACAAGCGTCAAATCCAAGTGATAACAAAGGTGACAAGCTGCTATCAAAATTAAAAACCCACATGATCAGGAATAGAATCCACAACACATGTTAATACATCCAACCATTCATACTTCCTATGTATTAAAAATATTAGTAAACTTATGCCAATATATATGCAACCCATAGCTTGCAATAATAAGCTCCTTGTATCAAACCTATCAATAAAAAACATACATATCCAGGAATTACCACTACATGGGTAATGCCAAATTTGAAAATGATCAAGGCATATCAAGTCTACCAATCAACATTATATCAAAGTGTGAAACTCAAAATCATAAAGTACCAAGAACAATCACAATGATCAACACATGCAACCAAAATGGATGCACACTCTCTTAGAATATGTCACCACAATCCTCCCAAATCATATGAACATGAACCTCTAGGAAGGAACCATGGAATGAAGACAAAAAACCTATAAATCATAATATTTACTTCTACCAATACCTCAAAGTGTTATGCTATGTCAAGTATGATCTTCTTAAAAAACCAAATGAAAATCCTCAATAACACCCATCCACTCAATCTCAAATCTCAAATACAATATATGAATAATGTAATAAGAAAATGGATATAAGCCTCTCTAACCAAGGAAATAAAACTTGATGTATCCATTCCAAAATCAAGAAATCAACCCAATGAACATATCATAAAATCCTCATCAATGAATGATAACATAAACCCATATGCACAAGTAGATAACAATGCTAAACATCACACAAAATAAATCCTCTAGAACCAACTATCTATAGCTCAAGATCCATATATATGAAAGGTAAAGAAATAAAAACTCATGCTAAATAATCCTTAACTGAGTCTCCCAAAATCAATCACCATGGCTTAAGAATCATTCCCATGATAAAACAAAGTATGAAACATAACACATCTAAAACAATAATGGGTAAACAAATTTTAGATGATAAAATATTGAGTAGACCAAGAGTGGGGAATGAGAATTCTCCTCTAAGATAACCAAGTCATCATGATTCAATCTAAGAAAAATATCCTCTAAACATCTATCATTAAATAAAATTAATATCCAAGTGAAAGCTCCTTCGTCTTCCTACTAAAACCTACAAATAGTAACAATATCAATAAAATATCTCTAATCATAAGATAAGTCTAGCCTCATCCAAGTCTCCAAGTATCCATGAGCACTTAAAGTCAATCAATCCATGTCAAGCTCCAAATAAAACACCACACTATCATGAAGCTCCCAAAAAAATGACCAATGTACTCAATACTAAGATAACCAACAAAATCAATGTCAAAACTCCAACTGTAGAATCAAGAACTCATCATGAAATCATGATCTAACCACCTCCTCCTAGGAGATCACATGCAAAAATGCATACATCATGGTCTGAAGAGAACCTATATCATGCCAAAAATATAATCTAGAGTCAATATTATGTGTCATTAAATAATACCAAACACACTCTAAACCAAGAATAAACATCTCCAATCTCATGAAGATAACCATCTCTTAATAGTGTACTTGTAAATGTAAAAATAACTCTTTTGTAGCAATTAGTTCTAAAATCTCCTCCAAGACATCCACAAACACTAAAGAAGATCATCCACCACCAACAATGAGTCACATTACTATCAAAAAATCCCACTAAACTATGATATTAATCTACACATGGCATTGTGAGAACCACCTCCTGAATGAAGACCACCTAGGTCTACACATACTCAACTACAATCCCAATAGCTCTAGAGAAAAAGTAGAAGCAAGATCTCCAATCCAAGAAGATATGATCATAATCAAAACATCAAGAATCAATCCTACACTACAAAATCATCATTGTCAAAAGCTCTCACTAAAATGTGTAACCAATTAAATAAAACCAAGCTATCATGACATCATGATAGAACCATATTCTACAAGTCCCAATAACTAGCTGATCAAGTAATCTAATCATTTATTTCATCATCACAAAGAAAAATTCCAATGCACAATTGACCATAGGCAATGCCAACTAATAAAGTCTGTGTAACATAGGGAAAAGGGGATTCTAAGTTTAATGTACCAAACCTAAGATCAACTAACTACTTTTCCAAAGGTACATTAGGATACAAATCAACAAGGTGTAAAGATTGACTTACAACCATGAAGATGAATCAATTAGACCTAGATCTACATTCTTAGGGCCTTATAAATAGATTGGAAGTGTTTTAGGATTATTGACCTAATTAGACTATATGACCTAATAAGAAAAATTCAATATTCCAAAAATACATAGAAAAAAAATAGTAACTTGTAGGCATATCTAGGGAGTGCTTGATGATGTGTACCTATCATAAAAAGTTGGATTTTGCATGCAAAAAGGGACCTAGTCACCCAAGGGCATATGGGTCTTTGTAATCCTTTCCAAAAATTCAAAGCTTGACCCTATATCTCTCTATCTACTATTTGTTTCTGTATAGGAGTGAATTTTCACCCCTTACACAAATTCCCCTTTTACACACCCTCACCTTAGAAAACCAAATCTGAGGGAAAAATTCCACATCAGCAAGTTTCCTTCCTTCCACTTGGCACCTATTTTTTGTGTCAGTGGGGGAATATTTGTTGAGGACGCGAGTGTGGGGCATTGTTATCCCTGGCATATTCCTACCTCTAGTGTCCACAGGGACATTACATTCTCCATTGGGCATGAAGCATAATGAATCCATGTCGACTAGGTGACTCGAAAATGGCTCTCTCCCTCCCGTTTTGGTCTTGAAATACCTATCTTTCTCATTCAATCCATCTTCTTAGGATTTCTTGATCTCTTTGGAAATTCTCAAGCATTTTCCATCATTCCTTTCACTCTCAAGTAGCACTTTGATGCTCCATTGCAGCAACAACACTCCATCAAATCCATAAAGCAAGTGTGAAGCAAGTTGTTGTAGTGTGAGCTTGAGGTTAAGGAACACCCGCCTTCATCACAGTCAAGGTTGTGGTGATTGTTCAAGCCTTCTTTCTCCTCTATTGGATAGTGATCTATTGGTGGAGGTGGTAATGTTTCACTCCAATCCCTTACAATTTGGTTGAGTTGCTATTTATTGTTTTGTTGTGTTATTTGTGTACTTTATTTCTTTACTTATTTATCATATATTTCCCTCTTAATTCTATATGACTATCTGTGGAGGTGGAAACACCAAAATGGGGGTCTAATTGAGGCAAACCCATATATAACCCCAAAAGATTTCCCCTCTTTCCTATGTCCAAGTGGACATTCTTTTAGAGCTAGTTGGTGAACAAGCATCTCAATGAGATTATCTTCATCACCCTATCTCTCATATAATTTATTTTATCATATCCATTTGTATCTTTCCTATTTTATAATTTTGTTTTGTTCCTTTAGAATTCATTAGCTTGGTTGTTGGATTGTTTTATGACAGTCCGTACTATATTTTTGGTCATCTGGCCATATGGATGCTAGCACACCTGAGAGACACCAATGTTTTACACTTTCATCCTCTGGAAAAGAGCTACCTGAGATGTAGTGTTCAACTCGAAAACTGGCTCACCTAGCCCCAAATTAGATCTCGGGTCTGTAGAGTGGTTGAAGGACCTTATATTCCACATCATTCTTGTCCCCTATTTCAAAACACCCCTTTAGAGTGAGGTAAGTTAGGGCAGCCCTCCGCTCTTGGCTCTCCATGACCTTGAGCCTTGATGTGGCTGGTCCCCCTCTCTTACATTTTTGTTGAACCCAACGTGAACCATTTTGGTTTTATTTTGTGATACTGATAATTTATTTCATTGTATTCTAGGAGTGTTGTGAGGCCTTCACCTTGCAACCCAACTTGTGACCCATAGTAGGCATAGTTGGAAGGTTCCACAAGTGTTGTGCAATGAAACTTTAAGTGGGTCACTATTTTTTCTTACAACCTTTGGGGGGATTTGTGAGTATTGTTCAGTGTGTGTGATGTCCTCTTTTTTGCATCAACCTATCCCCTCTGAGCATCATGTGAGTGATGGGCCGAGTATAACCTTCACCTCACAGGATTTATCGATGGACTTCAATAGAGATCGATCTCCTCTTTATATCCCTGCATGGATCAATGGAAACATTGTAGCGGGTGTTCTTGTTGACCCGACATCTCAGGTGAATATCATTATTGAGGAGATTATGTTAACTAACTTTCTGCACAAGGATGGGTATAATGCACCTGTGAGCACCATCTGTATGCACAATGGGCTTTCCGTACCTCCCCTGGGTAGTATCATGTTATTGGTCCTCATCGGACCTAAGTATGTGAACCTACTGTTTGATATATTCCCAGGGTCTGAACTCTTTAGAGTGAATTTAGGAATCCCCTGGTTAGTAGCTATGAATGCAGTTCCCTCAGTTATGCATAGATTTCTAAAATTCATTCATGGGGGGTTGGTGCATGTGATTCACGACACCGGTTATAAACCACTGCTTGTGTGTGATAGCTACTCCTTAGATTATTTTTGTCCTGCACCTGTTGGTCCTCTTCTACCTTGGAGAGACCTCTTGTATCAAACATATCAGAAGTACAATAAAGGGCACCTAACACTAAAAGTGAGGTACCCTCCATCACCTTATGTTGTTTCACATAGGGCTTGCTTAAAAGCTAGTAGTGATGCCATCAAGGCTCATAGAAGGGAAGAAGAGAAGTATTCCTGAGATCCTCCTTCTTCCTCTTATTTTGTTTAGACTGATTCTCTTTCTCACCCTACGATGGCCCCATCATATTCCATTTTTAACTTGCGAGATAATCCTATGGTGCCCACTTGGAAAATTCTAAGCATCCCTCATTCGAGCTTCTTGTTCTACCCACAGAGCCTAGGCCTATTTGGTATGGAAAAAATAAAGGTCCCCATGAGGAATATTCTATGTCTCAGCCCTCACAACCTCCCACTACTTGTTCTCCCAAAGTAGTAAATAGGAAGAGGCCTATTATCGAGGCATTAGAGCTGATTCCCCCTACTATTTATGAACCTACTCCTCCTGCTCCCATCTAGGATTCTATCCCTCCACTGGAAAAAACTATGGTGGAAACTCCCATGGCTAAGCAAGAGTCTTCTATCCCTACGCAACCTCTAGCTCAAAGAGTCATAAAAACTACCTTGTGCATGAGTGCAAGTGCTAGTGAAAGGCTTCATGGCTTAGCAAACCACCTTAGAGAGAAAGGTTGAGGAGATGGATGATCCTATTTTAGGACCTCCTGCTACGTCCTCCTCTCTCCTCCCCTCTACCTCTAGTCAATCAAAATCCATATCACTCTCAACTCCTATTGTGAGTGTGCCTAACTCTAAAAGGGTGCAAGTGTTCATTGCACCTTTAGTTGAGCCACCCTTGATGATTCCCCTTCTAGACATCTCTCCTTTTCCAAAACCCATAGATATGTTGAACACTTCGGTGGTATCTATTGCAGTTTTGTCTTCCTCCTCTTCATTCATGCCTCTCACATTGTTTGTGGGGAGTTTTCAACCCCCAACAAGGCGGAAGGTAGATTTTGGTCCTTCCAACAACAAAGGATGTAAGAGGAGCCCACCTTCTTCGAAGGGTAGTCCTACGCTAACTTGTTTCATCCTAGTAACATAACTAGTCTTGGCTTCCCCTGAGTTTGTCATTGCTCCCAAATCACTCGACAAGCCAAGTAGTGAATCTAAGGCACAACCCTTTCCATCCATTGAGGTACAATATGGCACTATAGTAAGGTGCATGTTTAACTCTCTGGATGGATTTATGGCCTTGTTAGCGATTTTCACAAAATCACTAACCTTAGATCCATAAGAGCTTAGTGGAGAAGACCTTGCAAGGGATTTTTCCTTAGCCCTTGTTGCGGGAGGATCAGAAGCTCCTCCCCTTAACATTCTGCCATTGAAAGCTCATCCTGCTTCACCCTACAAGGACCTAGAATGAGAATAAACGACCTCTTGGTTGATTAGTGTTAGGGGGAGGCCCCTTCTTTATCTTTAGAATAGATTTGTGTGTGTTGTGATGTGTTCCCTCATGATCATGCTATGTTTTCCTAGATGACCCTTGTCACCCTTGTTGGTGCTTGGATACAGGCATGATTTTTGTATCGTAAATATTATTCTATTTAATCATCATTATTCCATGTTTGTGATTGACTTTCGACAATTGAGGATGATGCAAAACGTTGGGGGCATTTAGGCTCTTCTTCCATGTTGACCAAATTTTTTATTTTTACTTTGTCTTCTCGTGCATTCTTCACATGGTCTGATAAAGTAGGGGATTTATGACTGTTCATTTATATACTACTATTACACTTATATACATATATTTTTGAGCATCTCTGACCTTGAATTATCATATGACCCTTGTGTCTCTTATGTGTTATTTTGCTTTCTCTCTTTTTTGCTCTTTTTCTCCTTCTCTCTTCTTTGCTTGAGTTTTCCCTCTCATGTGTGATGCCTTTTTGTAACAGTTGAGTTTTTAGAAAATGCATTCATGGCCAATGAATATTTTCTTGAAAATCTTCACAATTTTTTTTGAGAGATCGTACTCTCGACTTGGACCCCTAACAAAACGTTTTTCCTTCATCATGGGTATGCAAAGAAAGAACTTGAGAAATTCCTCTGAGGTGGAAGCAACTTTTACCTTCCCCTTGTGAGGGGGAACTTTCTTCCTTTTGAATTCCTTGATGAAGTGAACATCTTTCGAAAGGATTCCTTGATGATGAATGGATTCTAGAAGGAACATCTTTCTTGCACTTTCCAATAGCGCGTCCCTTGAGTGGACCCCCTCTTTACGTCAGGTTCCCAAGGGACCCCATTGAAAGTTTCATAATATGTCAATGAACTACGTGACTGTCTACTTGACTGTCTATGTGGCCACTTTAATCTTGACATGCTTTATCTATGGGTAAACATGTCGCTTTGCAGGTGTTCCTATAAATCCACTTTCCAAATTCAACTCTGTGGAGTCCCTTTCCTTTAGGTTTCCTCCATGCAAGATAACTTGGGGGATGCCTCCTTACAGGTCTATGGATCTGTAAGAAACTCTTTCCTTTGGGTTTCCTCCATGCAAGAGATCTTGGGGGACACCTTGCGAGTTTACAGGCCCGTAAGGCACTTTCATCTGGGTTTCCTTCATGTGAGAAATATTGGGGGATACCTTCTTATAGGTTATTGGGCCTATAAGATGCTTAATTCATGGGGATTCCTTTATGTGAGAGATCTTGGAGACTGCCTCCTTCTAGCAGGGATAACTTTAAGAAACCCCCCCTTTGGTGAATGTGTAAAATCTTGGTGAATCTTAATGAATAATTGGTAAAAATAATAATCGCAGTGGTGAATCCTAGTGAATAATCACTAAAAATATTAATTACAATGGCAAATCTCTCCTTTAAAAATTTGCATAGTTGGTCGGTGTAGTTCCCCCATATTTTTTTTTTGTTTTTGTAATATTGAAGTAGGGGCCCGGTGACAGTAGCCACCGGTGGGGTCAAGGGGGTAGAGTCCCCTTGTGGGGGTCGAGGGGGTAATGCCCCCTCGCGGGGTCCGGGAACAATGGAGTTGAGGGGCAGAACCCCTCGCCACTAAGCATAAATTCACTATCGAAAATGCATTGGAGCACACATGGATTAATTGTTTTTTAAAATTCTCACTTTGAAAGTAAGACTAAATGAAAAGTGAAAATGTTACCATCGATTATCATTATAATCAAATGGGTGCAGGTTGATTTCATGACCTAATACACATGTGCCTTTTAAAAGGCTTGTTGAGGCTTGAAATTTGTTTTGGGCCACACAATTAGATTCAATCATGTGGCCCAAAACAAATTTTGGGATTCAACAAGCCTTTTAAAAGGCACATGTGTATTATGGCACAGAATCAACCTACAACCATCCGATTAAAAATCTAATCTATGATTTGACGGTAATAAATAAAAGCCCTATTCAAGGCTAAAAAATCCCTGAAATTAAATGATGATTTATTATTGTGGCAATATTTCCCCAAAATTAATGGTAGGAATATAATATTACTAGAGAATATAATTAATATTTTTAATTATAGTATAAACTATTGGAGAATTAGTTCCAATTATGCATTGTTTAAAATATAATGCATAGGCGAATTAATCGAGGAAAAATTATTTTTTTGTAAAAACTTGGTGATTCAACATCCTTTTTTAGCTTGTACTATTTGCCATTTCTGGAGGTCTCGATTTAAATTATTCGCCAATTGGCGAAGATTCGCCACTAAAGTTTTCCCTACCTTGTAGTTTTGTGGACTTGTGAGACACTTACTTTTTGGGTTTCCTTCATGTGAGAGATCTTGAAGGTTACCATATTGCAAGTCTGGGGACCTGTAAGATGCTTTCATCCTGCATGACTTGTCCATCATTGGTCTGAGGACCTTTAGTGTACCTTGTGCAACTTCATAATTCTGCAGGGTTATGGATTCTTTTCTTTTGTCTTATGCTTTCAAGCTTTCCAGATCATGGTTTGCTTCCTTGATGGTCTAGTTATACATTTATAACCTTACTCACTCTCTGATCTACTTTATCAAAGCATTCATCAATATTCATGCTTGCTAAAGTGGCGAAAAAATGTATAGGAATGAATTGTCACCCCTTACATAAACTCCCCTTTTACACACCCTCAACTTAGAAAAACAAATTCGAAGGAAAAATTCTACATCAACAAGTTTCCTTCCTTCCACTTGGCACCTATTTTTTGTGTCGATGGGGGAATTTTTGTGGGGGAAGTGAGCGCAGAGTGTGGATGCGAGTGCAATGTGTGGACATCTATTAGGTGTGTTGTCATCTCTGACATATTCTTGCCTCTATTGTTCCCAAGGATGTTACATTCTCCATTAGGCATAAAGCATAACCCTCTATGTTGACCAATTGACCCAAAAATGACTCTTTCCCTCCCATTTTGGTCTTTAAATGCCTACCTTGCTCATTCAATCCATCTTCTTAGCAGTTCTTGATCTCTTGGAAATTCTCAAGTATTTTCCAGCATTCTTTTTTATTGTAGGAAGTCATTGTTGTCACAATTCCCACTCATTTAATTTTAATGTCAACCTAGGGGGTGTCTATAGCTATTTGCGGTAAGAGTTGGATTGGTATGGGGGGGGGGTGTTTGGTAATTTTGGCTCGATTAGGAGTGATTTAGAGCTATTTCCCTATTTTTTTAATTCCTTTTTTCTAAGAGATTTCCTGAACTTACATTCTATTCCTAATTTATCCTAAATGATTTTAGAAATGGATTATGAACAGAGAAGTTTCATTTCAAGACAAATAGTTCATAAAGAGATGTAGAATTAATTTAATCTAATTTGTGGAACTTGAAATCCAATTAAAACTTGAGTAACTACTTGAAAATAAACTATTCCATTCCTCACTTACTAGATTGACAAGTAACCATTTTCTTTTGTATCAAATTCATCAACATGGTATCATAGATTATTTCAATTATATGAATGACTTCTGAACTAAAAAATAAACTACAAAACTTGATAAACAAAATAAAGCAAAAACAATGATGCAAATTTTTTTTGATCTAAGTTACCTTCAATTTGTGAAAATAAAATGACTTTATCCTAAGCTAACAATAAACTGAAACATAGTGGTATTAATCAAATAGTTAATATGAACAACTAACAAGGTCACCTCATTCAAAAAGCAAGTCGAAAGAATCCTTGAACACAGTGTTGAGATCAACTTCCTTCTTATTTCCAAGTAATGTGCCCAAAATAGGGTCGAGTTACGTAAAAGATTCTAATCCTAATAACATAACGGAAATTACATGAGAAAGATCAAAAACTTGATAAGATCTAACATCCAACTATGTTGGCTATGGATATAAATATCCAAAATATTATTTTGAAAACATCAGAAAAGTGGGAAATTTAATCTTTTACCAATCTAAAACATATCCTAGCGCACAGGAATAAGTTGACGTTGATTCTTGTAACTATCCTCAGTTGCATTGATTTCCAGATTTATGAACAGGTGTATAGTGTTGGAGCTTGAGTTGTAGTAGGTGATATCTTTATCCACCATGATGAGTTATAAGATCGACATCATAAATTATTTGAAGATGAGTCACAAACAATTTTGTCATCCCTTACTTTGAAACAAAATCAGTTATCACATGACTGATTATTAAATATTAACTCAAGATACATGTACACGTATAATAAAGCATTATTAGTTTAATCACCACATTTTAATCATGCATAAACAGAGAATAAGCATTTATATTAACCATACACATTCTAAGTTTTTATACTTTCATAAGTTCATAAAACATACATAAAGGAGGCAATTATGAGTTTTCAAAGCCAAACATAAAGTATTTAAAAGGTTAAAAATTTAATGATTATGAGGTGAATGCAGAGCCTCATCAATTTTCACTCTCAAGTAGCACTTTGATGCTATGTTGCAGCAACAACACCCTGTCAACTCTATAAAGCAAGTGTGAAGCAAGCCATTGCAATGTGGGCTTGAGGTTTTGCAACAAATACCTTCATCATAGTCGAGGTTGTGGTGATTATTCAAGCCTTATTTCTCCTCTCCTTTACGATTTGGTTGAGTAGCTATTTACTATTTTGTAGTGTTATTCATGTACTTTCTTTCTTTACTTCTTTATCATGTATTTCCCTCTTGTTGCTATCTAGTTGTTTGTGGAGGTGGAAACACTGAAATGGGGGTCTGACTAAGGCAGACCCCTATAAAGCCCCAACACATTTCCCCTCTTTCTTGTGTGTAGGTGGACATGCTTTCTGAGCTAGCTGGTGAACGGGTGTCTTGGTGAGATTATCTTTGTTACCCTAGCTCTCATCTACTTGCTTTATAATATGCATTTGTATCTTTCCTATTTTATAATGTTGTTTTGTTCCTTTAGAAGTTGTTAGTTAGGTGACCAACTTGTTTCTAATGATTCATATTGTCTTTTGGGTACTTTCGCCATACGGACGTTAGTGCACTTGAGAGACGCCAACGTGTTGTACTATCATCCCAGAACCTCACTTTCATCCTCGGGCAGAGAGGTACTTGAGATGCATTGTTGAACCCAAAAACTGGCTTGCCTAGCCCCAAATTAGTTCTTAGGTCTGTAGACTGGCTGAAGGACCTTATAGTCCTCATCATTCTTGTCCCCTATTTCAAAATACCCCTTTAGAATGAGGTAAGTTAGGGAAGCCCTCCGCTCTTGGCTCTCCGTGACCCTAAGCCTTGACGTGGTTGGTCCCCCTCTCTTACAATTTCCTACCTTGCAAACCTTCCATCTTTAATTTTGTACCTATAATAAATCTACAAAAGAGATGGTTTGGGGTGGCTATATGGGGGTTCACCTTAGTCAAACGCCTATTTTGGTAATTAAACCTCCACAAATAGCCATCGATTTGATAAAAGATAGTGTGTGAGTCCTAGCCTTATCTGTGTCTAAGCTTTTTATGAGCTAAAGTGCAAAGAAACACTACACAAATGTGTTAGAGAGAGATTCCTACATGAAAATAACAAGATCCAATCAGGGAGAAGTCAAGCACCCTAATTAAATTTGAAATACAATGATAAATTTCTATAGGTTGCAAGAGGAATGAATCTTGAAGATGAGAACACTTAGGAAACAAATAATTAGGTTGACGGAAGTGGTCAAATCCATGTCGCAAACCTAGACTCCATCATGTTCTTCTATAGGCATCAACCTTCAATCATGTGATAAAGCTTGATCAAATCTGCAAATATTCTTGAAAAACTGCAAATTCAGATATGAATGACAAAATATGCTACTCAAGTTTTCTTTCTTGAATGTCTTCTCTTATTTTCTAGTGTTGAAATGGTGAAAAGACTAGGAATTTATAGGCATTTCTCTAATTTCCCAAAGATTAGATCCCAAAGTTTGACATTTAAAATTTGGAATTTGAATGTTAAAATGTTGTCAACAACTCATCAAAATTTGGATCCTAGATAAGAAGAGGGACCCATACGACCCATGGGTGAATGGGTCTTGGCCCAAATTTCAAGGACACACTTGATCGGGGGAAAAGTAACAATTGGTTGTATTCATTCAATGCTTGCAATTTGTTAGAAAATGATAAAAATAGGCATCAACTACATAATAAAGGGAATTATGGCCTATTTAGGAGGGATTAAAAATGCATGAATGCAAGAGTCACTAAAATAGGTCCAAACTAAGTGTGAAATTGTACTTTCACCTATAAGGGAGTGTAGTTATATACACTACATTTAGCCCCCAATTCAGTCACCATATGACACTACATGCATATGCAAGCTAAAAACTGAAAGTAAATCATGCTAAATAAAAAGGATACTCATATGGATATTATGATTTATTTATGAATGAGAGAATAAAGCCCCCGATATAGTCATCTACAAAACCACAATAGTAGGAACTAGATTTAGAAAAATTGATTTGTTAGCTATTCAAAATAATCTTATAAAAATATATCAAACTTTTATGGAGAGTCAAATCTGAGGGTAGATGTATGCCCTCTAATTCTAGTTGCTTTATAGAGGTGGAATTAGGGTAGCAATCTAACTACATTGAATTATTGGGAATATTGCGTGGAATGCTTGTGATAGGGTTATGAAATCACAACACCATCTATCGACAAACATTGAAAATGATCGGGGATGGAACTACACAACATACGACATCAAAATCAGAGTTCACTAGTCCCCATTATGTTTATTTGAATGAAATGTGTTATTGAGAGGGAGATACCATTATGCAGAGGAATGAAGATATCGAGTGCAAAATCATTTTTTTGACCATTATTTTCACATTTACCATTTGGAGATTTTGAGAGAGATACCATTGTGTAGATGAGTGAAGATGTTGAGTTCATGACCACACATGGTCCCTAGACTAGAGGTCCTATGAAAAGAGGTTACAGAGGATGCCATCCAACCCATAGTAAATTACCTATACCTTGTCCTTATGATTTACCTTAATATTGTGTACTATTTTTAATTATTTTCTAAAATCCATAGCATCCATGTCGAAACTAGGCGACTATGTCCTCTTTAGGCAACCTATCTCGAATTTGCGACCCTATCCCAAACCCCCTATCCAAAATGGTGATCTTGGATGCTTTGTATATTGGGAGGCTCGGAGTATAGTTCATTGTACACTTCTTCAAGTGTGGAAATTTGAGAATATTACATAAATCGGGTCAATCAGATATCCTGTGTCAATAGCCTTTGATTACCCATGAGCCTTTTGTTATAATTGAGATTATCCTAGAAGTGTAGAGATATATTACACTAGAGAGTCATATTTGATCATTTAGAGGAGGATGATATAGTATGGAGACCTTACAAGAATCTATAGCATTGATCAAGCCTTACACAGTAGTTGGCTAGGATGCAATGAGATATGATTTTTTGTGGATGACATGACTATATCATTATGCCATTCTATTATGATCATGTGATGTGGCCTTTTGGTTAGATACAGATATCATCTAGCTCGTGACATACCTTCCTAAGATCAACATGTCGCAGAGCTAGACCAGGGGACATCCATCATCCCATACTTGTAGATGTCACCTTTTGTGACTCAAATGATGAGGGGCGGGATGCATGCCTAACATATTACTAGGATGATGTAGGAACCTATATTTCCTATGGTAGGTGGTGAGTGATAAAAACCTTTGCTGGTATCTGTGCAGGTGTATTGAATTTCGGCATAGACATAAGATTTATAGGCCATTTGAACCTCATACCAATCCAAAATTCTTGTTGTTCATGAATTAAAATGATCACCTACTTGACACGTGTCAAGATCCATCTGAGGTTATTGGGTGATATTGATTCTCTCCTCTTTATTGCATCAAGAGGTAATCTAAATATTTCTTCACATGCTTGAATGGCTAGAGGAGGAAGAACTCCCTCAATATTTTGAAATTTTGCAATGCTTTGCAACAAATTCCTTGTATAAACCGGAGTGACATCATTTAACCTGGATATAGACCTGAATCTGCCAATATAGTGGGTTGTTGTTGAGTATTCATTTCTCATCGACAATCCATATGTTTTTTGCATGATCCTGTATTCTTCCATTCGGGTCGACCATTCAATATTATTTTTCAAGAGTGAAACAAAAGATTTGATTTGAAGTTCTCCTACATAAAGATTGAGAAATTAGTAGTAAGAGTCTCCCATAAGAAATCCATGTTGAAAGAATTCACACATTTGATTCTGGACATTTGGACAACTGATAGAATAAGATTCCATAAAATCATAGTCCACCAAGAATCAACAGGTATTTTTAACACAATTTGATTTAGCTTCCATTTTAGAAAAAGTTCCCTAAGAAATAAACCATAAACAACATAAGGTTTTCTTGTACCAACTAAAGAAAATGCAATATCCACAGTCTGGATAAGTCTGTCCTCTACCTCTTATTTTTATGTGATTCCCTTATCTAACTATTTTTGAAGTTCCTTGTTAAGTTGCTTATATCTCATAGCAGTTAAGGAAAGGTATCTAGGCTCTTATGTTCTTGCTTTTATTTTCAATTATTCTTTTAATTCATAAATTTCTTTATCCTTATTCTCAGTTTGTATAGTTATTTGAGTCAATTTTTCTTCTGCTTCTTTCAATTGTGAAAAAAATTGATTAGTTTGTTCCTCAAACTGTTCTTTCAACTGGCTTGTTTCCCCCTATAACTTCAATACTTCATCATCTTTTTGTTTCAATTTCTCTTCAAGTATCATATTCTGAATCCTGAATTCTTCTAATTCCTTTTCCATCCTAGATATCTTAAGAGCTATTTGAATTTTCTCCTCTTCTCTCTCATTCAAATTTTCATTATCAAAATCTATTTCTTCATCCCCCATTGGTTGTTTTCCCTCTTTATGTACAACTGCCTCTCCACATTCAATTTCAACATTTTTAATTTTACTAGGCAGAAAAGTTTCTACATCAAGTATATCAATCTCAGTTTCCATATTGGATATATTAATATTTTGGAATGAAGAATTATGTTATGAAAAACTAATATCCCGAATAGGGGAATGATGAGGTAACAAATTTTCTTTGAATGTTGAACATTCTTTTTCTATCCCTTCTTCTTCTGGCTCAACTTCTCGCAATACCTCCTCTTCAAGCTCTCCTTTCTCAACTTCTTCTTTATCAAGGTCATTAGAGTCATCTAAATGGATGGGAGTAGTAGGTTTCCTAGATTCACATTTATCTTCTTCTTCTCTTTGTATCTCTGACCTAGTTTTTCTTTTAGGTCTTTCGAATTTCACAGTTCTTTTCTTATTTCTAGAATTATTTTTTCTAGACTTAGAATTCTCTGTGGTTTTCTTCCCTTCATTTTTCCTCTTGCTAGCAGAAACAAAGCTCTTTGGTTTGTGTTTCTTGTTCTCCCTAATTTTTTGAGCAAGGTTTTCCTCTAAACTCTATGCTTTTCTTTTCTTTGTAGAAGAAGGGTTCTCTAGCTTTTGTTTCCTTGGCCTACCAATAGGCTTAACTAGGTTTTCCTTTTCCTTTATCTGAATTCAAAATAAATCTCCTCCATTCCTCTTCTCCATTAGGTTTCCACATGAAATGGTGTTTAACTATTAAATGTATTAAACCGTGATGTGTTACCCTATTTTCCTTTTCTTTACTCCTAATAGCCATTTCAGTAACCTGAGAAAATAGAAAAGAAAGTAAATTAATTCTTACATCAAGTCTAGTTGCTCCATGTTTGACATGATTCAACAACTTGAGGGTTGGCCCTAGAATTGTTGCAAATTGACCCTCGCAGGTGAAGAATTTCATTACATAGAGTGCAATTGATGCCCAAGGTTCTTGCAAACTCCCTCACTGTATACCCTTGTTTTTCCCTTTATGTATGTGAAAAATAGGTAAGGGCTCACCAAGAACATGAAATGTTTCAAATAGCTCCTAAAAATTCGAAAGCCTGGGTTGAATACAGTCACCTTCCGTAGGAATTCCTGATAATTCACTTATTACAACTACAAATACTTTAATGGGTTCTCCTCTGACTACTGTAAAGTTGATATGGAAATTTTTGATAAATTCCAATACTATTTCCCACTCATATCCTTTGTATTTGAGCAAGAAATCCAACCATCTAGCTTGCTGTAAACACCTTCTAGATTCTTCATCTAAAATTACTCCTTTTGGCTCTGCCATCCTTTTATACCCCATTTTTATGAGACTGGAATTCTTCAAGCTCAAAGTTGTACCAAAAATGTCAAAATTTACAAAATTATCAATCTTATGAACTAGATGGTGGCGTTGATAATTTACTCTATTTATTTATACCCATCAATCATGGATTTAAGGATTGATCATTTCTCCTAAAGAAGAAAAATATTCCTTAGTAAAATTCTCAACTCTTGCTTGAAGTTATGACATAAATTCTTTTTTTGATACTGGCTTGTGATAGAGTTTCAACCCATGTCTATTTACCAACATTGTTTTCCTTTCTCCATCAATTGGTGTTAACCAAACAAAACCATTATCAAACACTTGCTCAATTTCATATGGGCCAAGCCATCTTGTGTGTATTTTCCCTTTAAAATCTTGAAACCTAGAATCAAATAACAAGGCCCAATCACCTATAGTAAATTGCTTACTGCATATATTTTTATCATGCCAGTTTCCTCTGTCCTTGAATGACTTCAGTTCAGTGCAAAGCTTCAGTTCTCATTTCATCCATCTTGTTCAGTTGCATTACTCTATTTATTTGTGCTTCAGTAATATCTATCCCCACATTGATAGTTGTTCTAAGTGTTTCACATTCAAACTGTATGGGAAAATAGGAGTCTTACCATAAACCAGTTGATAAGGTGAAAATCCAGTAGTTGTCTTCCACATTGTATTGTATGCCTATACAGCTTCAATTAACCTATCTAACCAATCATTCTTCTTAGATGAAACTGTTTTCGTAAGAATATTTTCCAATTCTCTATTGTTTACCTCAATTTGCCCATTGGCTTGGGGGTGGTTAGGCAATGACTTCCTATGTTGAATTTGAAATTTCTCAAGAAACACTTGAAGCATTAAAGACATGAAATGGGGTCCTTGATCTGACACAAGTTCTTTAGGTGCTCCATATCTTTGTAGAATATTCTTATATATGTAGTCTGCAACCTTTTCCTCTTTTGAAACTAGGCCTTGACTTCTACCCATTTTGTAACATAATTAGTACATACTAGTATATAATGATTTCCCCTAGATGGAGGATCTATTGGTCCAATAAAGTCAATACCCCACTTTTCAAATGGTTCAAGGCATACTTGTGTTTGTAATGGCATCTATGTTGATCTTGTAGGTCTCCCCATTCTCTAACATCGATCACAACGTTTGATGTATTGAGATGTATCCTTAGTCACAGTAGGCCAAAAGTAGCCCGCACCTAGAATTTTATGAATTGTTCTTATGGTAGAGTAATGGCCTACCCTTGGTTCATCATGACAAGCCTTCAATATATCATATACCTCAATTTTCTATACGCATCTTCTCATTATATGATTTGGGCACAATTTAAACAAAAAACCATTAATCCATTCAAAATGAGAGCTTTCCCTAATTAAAATATTTTTTCTGTTTTGATGAAAAACTAGAAGGATACTTCCCAGTTACTAAGTAATTTGCAATATCAGAAAACCATGGTGATTGGATTGATATTGCAAATAAGTGTTCATCAGGAAACACATCTTCCACAAGTTCATCATTACCTTGCAGAACTATTCTCGATAGGAAATCAGCTACAACATTACCTTTACCTGGTTTATCAACGATAGTTATATCAAACTCCTGAAGAAAAACTAACCATCTAATTATGCATCCTCCCACAATAGCCTTATTCATGAGATAATGAATAGTTGCAGGGTCATTATGCACAAAACTTTTATATCCAGTAATATAATGTCAAAATTTATTTATAGCAAACACAACTACTAGGAATTCCTTCTCAGTAGTGGTGTAATTCAGTTCTGCTGGATTGAGATTTTTTCTTATATAATATATGGCGTGCATTGCACCAGATTCATCCTTTTTCCCAAGGACTACTCCAATTGTAAAATTAGAGGCATCAGTATTAATATGAAATGGTTCACCCCAAATAGGACTAGCTATAATAGGTGACATTGTTGGTGCCTACTTAATTTGATCAAATGACTACTAACAAGATGAAGTCCATAAAAATTTAGAGTCTTTTTTTAATAAAGTGAAGAGTGGACCTGCAATTCTACTGATCCCTCAATAAATCTTTTATAATACCTAGAGTGTCCTACAAAACTTCTTACATTGGTTTGGTTCCTAGGAGCAAGTATTTGCAAAATGATTTCAATTTTCTTTGGGTCTACCCTGATTCCTTTTGTCATCATTAATAAACTCTTCTCATGATTTAATGAAATTCTATGTTCTCTACATTTGTTTAGGACTCTATCCAGACTTTTGAAGGTTTCATCATAAGTTTTACCATGGATTGTGAAGTCGTCCATATAAACCTCAACACATGTTGTTAAATATGAGAAAATGGCAAGAACAATACGTTGAAAAGTAGCAGGAGCATTACACAACCCAAAAGGTAAAACCCTATAAGAAAAGGTACCCCATGGACATGTAAACGTAGTTTTGTCTTGATCCTCTAAGGCCACCTGTATTTGGTTGCATCCGCTAAATCCATCAAGGAAAGAAAAATAGCTACTTCCAGATAAGTTATCCAACACTTGCTCTATGAAAGGTAATGGAAAATAGTCTCTTTTTGTAGCTTTATTCAGTTCTTTATAATCTACACACACCCTCCATTTTCTATTTTTCTTACGTACAATTACCAGTGGAGAAACCCATTTGCTGTCTGAAATAGGATAAATAAATCCTACCTGGAGTAATTTCTCTATTTCCAATTTAACAAAATCTCTTAGAGTAGGGTTAATTCTTCTTTGGGGTTGTCTAACAGGTTTAATATCCTTGGTATAAATGTGGTGTGTACAAATGTTTGGATGGATTCCTCTCATATCCTTATAATCCCAAGCGAAGGCTCCTGTATTTTTCTCTAAAATCCCTTTTAGCCCTTCTTGTTTTGTTGTTAATGCACTATTGATGAGTAAGGGTTTGTCAGCTTGAATCAGGATTTGTTTCATCTTTTCTTGAAGATTCAATGAGTCACCAATTAATGTGTTTAATGGGAAAGGATGTGGGAGAATTTGATGAAGTAATCCATTCTCATCTTGTTTTATGATGTTAGAAAAAGGACAACAAGATGAGGTTTCAAATCTATTACATTCTCCTAGATCCTCTTCTCTTAAGTTCACATAATTTTGATATTCCTCAACATGTTCCGCTAAGGTCATCATTGCAAGGACTTTTAGTTCTTCATCCTCAGAGTCAAGATCATCAATCCAGATTTGATTTTCAGATGCTAAAGATGGTTTGGCTGGCAGATACAACATCACTTATTTTTGTTTTATTCCATTTGAAATAGTCATACTACTTGACCTATAGTTAATGAGTGCAACAACAGTTGCTAGCCAAGGTCTTCCTAAAATAATAGGATAACCCCTCTTCCTTTGTTTAGTTTTTAACACAAGGAGATCAACAGGATAATCCCAAGTGTCAATAGTAATAATGACATCCTCTAAAATCCCCTCAGGTTTTGGTCAGCTAACTGAAGAACTATAGTTGTAGGTTTAACATTCATTATCCCAATTTTTTCTATTGTAATAACAATAATGGCTGCTCCTAGATCAATAAGAACATTCTGAATTTCAATACCATTAATGCTAAGAGTAATCATAGGACTTCCTGGGTCACCATATTTTTGTGGAATTAATTTTCCTGAGAGGAGATTCAGCAAATTTCCTCCTACTTGAATTGTAGGGGGCAACTTCTTTTTCCTCTCAGGTGTCTTAATACATAGAGATTTAACCACGTGGTTGTTCTTTGGAATATCACAAATAGCCCTTAACAAGGGAATTTCAATTTTTATCTTCCCGAGCTCATCAATAATTTGTGGATCAACCAGATCATTGTTTTTATCAATTTTCTCAATCAATGGTTCTTGTTTAGCATAATCTTCATTGATCTCTTTCTCTAATTCCTTTGCTAAGTCTCTTTGTTGGTATAACCCTATTCCTCAAATGAATTGCTTTAATATCAATGTTATTCAAATTGACTATATTAGGATCAATATTATAGACAGTTTGTTGAGTCTTAACATTTTTAGCATTTGGAATTGGCTGAGCAGGTATCTAAGGTTGAATGACTGGTTTATAGGTTGATTGTTGATTTTTCCCAATGAACTAATTCTGATTCCAAGGTCTCTTTGGCCCCTGATTTTTCCATTGATTATTTCCTTGGTTAGGTTGCCATTGGTTAGGCTACCATTGGGTCTGATTTGGTTGCCACTGAGGTTGGTTTGATTGCCATTGAGGCTAGCTCCACTGTGGATATTCATTTTGTCCCCATGATGGTACCCGAGGATTTTTCATGGGTGGAAGTGGATTATGCATTTGTTGAGGATTCCATTGACTAGTAGAATTCCATTGATTATTCCACTAATTTGACCCCCAATTACATTTTTTTTTAGGTTGACCAAAGGCAGGGTTGAACTATCTTTGTCCAACAAAATTTAATTCTTCCTCTACTGGTTTCTTCAAATGATTCCTAATCTCGGGGAGGAGGCTACACTTGCCAATAGCATGTATTTTTTCACATATGTCACATTAATTAATCTGATAGAGAGGACATTCCCTCAGTGGATTCTTATCCCTACATTTAGGACAATAAATAGCTAAAGGTTCAACTGTTCTTCTATCAGGCTGAGAACTGAGATGAAGGAGAATGCCTATTTTTAAATTTGCAATTTCTTCCATGACTTTAGAGACATCAGTGGAAGAGCCTTTATTCTTCTTCCTATAGCCTGGTCTTGTCTTGGAATAATTTCTATAGATTTCAATGATCTCTTCAAATGATTGTTTATTAATATCACCTTTCCCTATTAAATTCAAGGCATCCCTAGAATCATCATCAATGCCTTTTTAAAAGATGGACTTACTGATTTCTTGATCTAATCCATTTCCACATCTCTTCAACACAAATTGATACCTATCCACATAATCTTCTAAACTTTCATCTTCCAATTGCTTCATTTTAAAGAGTTCCTCTTTCCTATCCTTGACTCTGCAATAATCTTGATATTTATTTAGGAATATTGTTTCTATTTCATCCCATGTATTTATTGAATTTTCAGTTAACCCCATAAAACAATGTAAGGTTGATTCTTTAAGAGTTGATGGAAACAATTTCAACTTCTGATTATCAAATGTATAATCATAAGTTTGGCATAATACTTTGAACTCGAACAAAAACTGATTCGGATCTTCCAAAGTTTTTCCCCTAAATGTGGGAAAATTAGAAGGTGAGATATTTTTCATTGGAGGTTCATTAGCCCAGACATTTATGGAAATGGGAAAGGAAAACTTTATGTTGGGAACCTCCTCCTCCTGATCTTTGTCTCTCATGCTTTTTGACTGAGTAGATACTGACCTATCTAAGGGTGAACTTATAGGAGTAGTCTAGAACTCTCTGATATGATTCTCAAGATCTCCTCTTATGAGTCTTCTAGACTGATCTCTGAAAACATTCATTAACAAATCTTATTGACACCTAAGCCTCTGATTTTACTTTTTAAAGCCTAATTGGGATCCCCGACAGTGGAGCCAAAAATGATGGTAGGAAGTCATTGTTGTCACAATTTCCACTCATTTAATTTTATTGTCAACCCAAGGGGTGTCTAAAGCTATCTGTGGTAAGAGTTGGATCCGTCTTTGTGGGGGCGGGGGGGTTTGATAATTTTGGCTCAGTTAGGAGCGATTCAAAGCTATTTCCCTATTTTTAAGAGTTTTCCTGAACTAACATTCTATTCTTGATTTATCCTAAATGATTTTAGAAATCAACCTACAACCATCCGATTAAAAATCTAATCTATGATTTGACGGTAATAAATAAAAGCCCTATTCAAGGCTAAAAAATCCCTGAAATTAAATGATGATTTATTATTGTGGCAATATTTCCCCAAAATTAATGGTAGGAATATAATATTACTAGAGAATATAATTAATATTTTTAATTATAGTATAAACTATTGGAGAATTAGTTCCAATTATGCATTGTTTAAAATATAATGCATAGGCGAATTAATCGAGGAAAAATTATTTTTTTGTAAAAACTTGGTGATTCAACATCCTTTTTTAGCTTGTACTATTTGCCATTTCTGGAGGTCTCGATTTAAATTATTCGCCAATTGGCGAAGATTCGCCACTAAAGTTTTCCCTACCTTGTAGTTTTGTGGACTTGTGAGACACTTACTTTTTGGGTTTCCTTCATGTGAGAGATCTTGAAGGTTACCATATTGCAAGTCTGGGGACCTGTAAGATGCTTTCATCCTGCATGACTTGTCCATCATTGGTCTGAGGACCTTTAGTGTACCTTGTGCAACTTCATAATTCTGCAGGGTTATGGATTCTTTTCTTTTGTCTTATGCTTTCAAGCTTTCCAGATCATGGTTTGCTTCCTTGATGGTCTAGTTATACATTTATAACCTTACTCACTCTCTGCAGGAATAAGTTGACATTGATTCTTGTAACTGTCGTCAGTTGCATTGATTTCCAGATTTATGAATAGGTGTATAGTGTTGGAGCTTGAGTTGTAGTAGGTGATATCTTTATCCACCATGATGATTTATAAGATCGGCATCATAAATTATTTGAAGATGAGTCACAAAAAATTTCGCCATCCCTTACTTTGAAACAAAATTTGTTATCACATGGCTGAATATTAAATATTAACTCAAGATACATGTACACGTATAATAAAGCATTATTAGTTTAATCACCACATTTTAATCATGCATAAACAGAGAATAAGCATTTATATTAACCATACACATTCTAAGTTTTTAAACTTTCATAAGTTCATAAAACATACATAAAGGAGGCAATTATGAGTTTTCAAAGCCAAACATAAAGTATTTAAAAGGTTAAAACTTTAATGATTATGAGGTGAATGCAAAGCCTCATCACTTTTCACTCTCAAGTAGCACTTTGATGCTCCATTGCAGCAACAAAACTCTATCAACTCTGTAAAGAAAGTGTGAAGCAAGCATTGCAATGTGGTCATGAGATTTTGCAACAAATCCCTTCATCACAGTCAAGGTTGTGGTGATTATTCAAGCCTTCTTTCTCCTCTATTGTCTAGTGAGCTCTTGGTGGAGGTGGTAACATTTTGCTCCTCTCCTTTACGATTTGGTTGAGTAGCTATTTACTATTTTGTAGTGTTATTCATGTACTTTCTTTCTTTACTTCTTTATCATGTATTTCCCTCTTGTTGCTATCTAGTTGTTTGTGGAGGTGGAAACACTGAAATGGGGGTCTGACTAAGGCAGACCCCTATAAAGCCCCAACACATTTCCCCTCTTTCTTGTGTGTAGGTGGACATGCTTTCTGAGCTAGCTGGTGAACGGGTGTCTTGGTGAGATTATCTTTGTTACCCTAGCTCTCATCTACTTGCTTTATAATATGCATTTGTATCTTTCCTATTTTATAATGTTGTTTTGTTCCTTTAGAAGTTGTTAGTTAGGTGACCAACTTGTTTCTAATGATTCATATTGTCTTTTGGGTACTTTCGCCATACGGACGTTAGTGCACTTGAGAGACGCCAACGTGTTGTACTATCATCCCAGAACCTCACTTTCATCCTCGGGCAGAGAGGTACTTGAGATGCATTGTTGAACCCAAAAACTGGCTTGCCTAGCCCCAAATTAGTTCTTAGGTCTGTAGACTGGCTGAAGGACCTTATAGTCCTCATCATTCTTGTCCCCTATTTCAAAATACCCCTTTAGAATGAGGTAAGTTAGGGAAGCCCTCCGCTCTTGGCTCTCCGTGACCCTAAGCCTTGACGTGGTTGGTCCCCCTCTCTTACAATTTCCTACCTTGCAAACCTTCCATCTTTAATTTTGTACCTATAATAAATCTACAAAAGAGATGGTTTGGGGTGGCTATATGGGGGTTCACCTTAGTCAAACGCCTATTTTGGTAATTAAACCTCCACAAATAGCCATCGATTTGATAAAAGATAGTGTGTGAGTCCTAGCCTTATCTGTGTCTAAGCTTTTTATGAGCTAAAGTGCAAAGAAACACTACACAAATGTGTTAGAGAGAGATTCCTACATGAAAATAACAAGATCCAATCAGGGAGAAGTCAAGCACCCTAATTAAATTTGAAATACAATGATAAATTTCTATAGGTTGCAAGAGGAATGAATCTTGAAGATGAGAACACTTAGGAAACAAATAATTAGGTTGACGGAAGTGGTCCAAATGCATCTTGCAAACCTACAATTCATCATGTTCTTCTATACGCATCAACCTTCAATCATGTGATAAAGCTTTATCAAATCTAAAAATATGCTTAAAAAAGTGCAAACTCAAATATGAATGACAAAATATGCTACTCAAGTTTTCTTTCTTGAATGTCTTCTCTTATTTTCTAGTGTTGAAATGGTGAAAAGACTAGGTATTTATAGGCATTTCTCTAATTTCCCAAAGATTAGATCCCAAATTTTGACATTTAAAATTTAAAATTTAAATGTTAAAATTTTGTCAACAACTCATCAAAATTTGGATCCTATATAAGAAGAGGGACCCATATGGCCCATGGGTGAATGGGTCTTGGCCCAAATTTCAAGGACACGCTTGATCGGGGGAAAAGTAGCAATTGGTTGTGTTCATTCAATGCTTGCAATTTGTTAGAAAATGATAAAAATAGGCATCAACTACATAATAAAGGGAATTATGGCCTATTTAGGAGGGATTAAAAATGCATGAATGCAAGAGTCACTAAAATAGGTCCAATCTAAGCGTGAAATTGTACTATCACCTATAAGGGAGTGTAGTTTTATACACTACATTTAGCCCCCAATTCAGTCACCATATGACACTACATGCATATGCAAGCTAAAAACTAAAAGTAAATCATGCTACATTGAAAAGGATACTCATATGGATATTATGATTTATTTATCAATGGGAGAATAAAGCCCCCAGGATAGTCATCTACAAAACCACAACAGTATGAACTACATTCAGCAAAACCGATTTGTTAGCTATTCAAAATAATCTTACATAAATATATCAAACTTTTATGGAGAGTCAAATTCGAGGGTAGATGTATGCCCTCTGATTCTGGTTGCTTTATGGAAGTGGAATCAGGGTAGCAATCTAACTACATTGAATTATTGGGAATATTACCTGGAATTCTTTTGATAGGGTTATGAAATCACAACACCATCTATTGACAAACATTTAAAATGATTGGGGATGGAACTATGCAACATACGACATCAAAATCAGAGTTCACTAGTCCCCATTATGTTTGTTTGAATGGAATGTGTTATTGAGAGGGAGATACCATCATGCAAAGGAATGAAGATATCGAGTGCAAAATCATGTTTTTGAGCATTATTTTCACATTTACCATTTGGAGATTTTGAGAGAGATACCATTGTGTAGAGGAGTGAAGATGTTGAGTTGATGACCACACATGCCCCATAGACTAGAGGTCCTACGAAAAGAGTTTACGAAGGATGCCATCACACCCATAGTAAGTTACTTATACATTCTCCTTATGATTTACCTTAATATTGTGTACTATTTTTAATTATTTTCTAAAATCCATGGCATCCATGTCCAAACTGGGCGACTATGTCCTCTTTAGGTAACCTATCTCGAATTGGCGACCCTATCCCAAACCCCCTATCCAAAATGGTGATAGTTTCTTGAGTTAGTCTTTATTTACTTTTAAGTGTTTGGTTGACTATTTTTCCATGTTACTGATGAATTCCCTTTCTTCCCATAGGTCTCACGATGTGCATGACAACACTTACGTGGATGACTATATTCCCTTCTTTGAGAGCATTTCACACGGTTTATTGAGTAGATTCTTCATGTTAATAGATTATATTGGATATACCTCATTCCACCCATGGTGTATCATGATGTTATTATTATGGCCTTGGTTGAGCAGTGGAATGTGGATACTTCTACATTTTATCTCCAATAGGGGAGGTGACCATTACACTTGAGGACATTCATCACATATTCAGACTACCTATCTGAGGTGAGACTATTCATTTCGATGAGTACCATACACATCAAAATATGAGACATGATATTTAGTATTCTACTAACTACCAAATATCTCCTACCGAATCTAGAGCACACATCGAGTTCTAGTGGCTTCTTTATGCTAATGTTCCTTTGGTTCATCAAATTATGTATGACTATTACCTTAGCTCTAGCACCCAATGGATGAGGTGCACACCTTGATGGGGGACTTGTTCAAACTATACAAGAGATGGAGGAGCACCACATAGTATATGCCTAGGGAGGAAGCATGCTCGCACATCTATATTGTGATCTTAGATGCTTTGTATATTGGGAGGCTCAAAGTATAGTTCATTATACACTTCTTCAAGTGTGGAATTTTGAGAATATTATGTACATCGGGTCAATTAGATATCCTCTGTCAATAGCCTTTGATTACCCATGAGCCTTTTGTTATAATTGAGATGATCCTAGAAGTGTAGATATCTATTACACTAGAGAGTCATATTTGATCATTTAGAGGAGGATGATATAGTATGGAGACCTTACAAGACTCTATAGTATTGACCAAGTCTTACACAGTAGTTGGCTAGGATGCAATGATATAGGATTTTTTTTGGATAACATGATTATATCATTATAACATTCTATTATGATCATGTGATGTGGCCTTTTGGTCAGATAAAAATATCATCTAGCCCACGACATACCTTCCTAAGATCAACATGTAGCAGAGCTAGACCAAAGGACATCCATCATCCCATACTTGTAGATGTCACCTTTTGTGACTCAAATGATGAGGGGCAAGATGCATGCATAACATCAGACCAGGATGATGTAGGAACCTATATTTCCTATGGTAGGTGGTGGGTGAAAAGACAACCTCAGCAAATCTTCCCTAATGATCATCTTGTAGGCGATGTTGGACCTAATACATATTGAGGGGATGAGAAAGGATGAGGGTGTGGATGTAGATACAACTAATAAGGAGGATATAGTAGATGATATAGAGGAGGAGGATTAGTAGCTGGTAAGAGAGAATCTCAAGGAGCGAGTGGAGTCTATAGATGCCCTTGAGGAGATATCGACATCTTGTCCTCATGTCACTTGAGTGCATCTAGCTACAATAGTATGCATCCAATCTCATGAGCTTGGAGATTTCAACCATGGAGTTCCCACGACACTTCCTACCCATCAATGGAGTCATGATAGGGCACCCATTTTTTCCTATCAAAATATTGATTGGAAATTTGGCGATCCAGGTGATGTGATATGTTATTTATAATTTTTGTTTAGCCTTAATTATTCTTATTCATTATATCTCATTCTAATTTATGTTGTGTTTTTATTTGTTACAGTTGACACACAAGAATATTTTGAATTCTTCAGTCAAGTCACGATGGAAATTTTTCCACTAATTCCTCCACACCAAGTGACATGAGATGACCATAGGCCACCACCTAGCGCAAGGTGCCATGTTGATTTTTTTGAGCCCTTGTCAAAGTGGATGATATCCTATGATGATTCTATGAGGACCATTGATATGATTAGAGACAAGATTGAGGTTATCTAAGATAGGGGGGATCATATGAGAGATACACATGAGGAGCTCAAGGATGCATATGAGGAACTTCAAGCCACCTGATTTCCTTTCGAGAGTGAGACATAGGATTTCTTATGGTCAAAACTCAACAGGTTGTAGGTAGAGCTCAGTAGGGTGTAGGAAGATAGAGATCAGATAGATCAAGAGTGTGTCATAACTCTCATATGTGAGGGCATAGCCATAGGCCATGCACAGGACCTACGAGAGTAGATGAGCTCAATGAGTCATTATAGCACCACTGTCTCTCAATGGGAACCACCTCTAGACCCCAAGGATTTTGGTAGCCATAGGCCTCCCTAGATGTATCATATTATACCATACCACATTTTTCTACCATGGTGACTATGTTTATAAACTTTATGATCTTTTATATATATGAGAATGCTTATATTTCTATGAGTTCTTGTTTGGATTAGATGTCAATGTGGTCTATTAATTAATCTTAGTAAGATTATTTAATAAATATCTCCATGATCTAATTATTATTTGATCTAATTAAACACTTTTGTCTACCTAGATACTACATTTTTTAGTAAGTGTGATCATGCTAACTAGATACCCTTAATCTAATTTGGAAATTAAATTCATGTAATGATCTAATTTTAACACAACACACATGATTGAATAACATGTAAAACAAACTAATAATTCAATAAAATGAAAAATTACTCAAAATAATTCAAGACACACCTATAATGTTTATCAAGAATGAAGCAATGCAAGATACAATAAAAAACTATGTACTTAATCCAATAACATGCTTTAATATACATACTATATTCAAAAGACTGTTAAGTGTAATACCTACATAAATACGTAGAATTGATAGGTTCTTTTAGAGGTGTATTTTTTGTTTATTTAAGCTTATATGCTCCAGACCCATAGTCTTCATCAATGAAATAATCTCCTAACTAGTTTGGGCTAAAATTTCCTTTACTACCTCGAGCATCATTAACATTGTGCTGGTTTTCATGTATAACACCAAATCCCCTTTGTTAAATGAACAAGGAATGACATTATCATTATAGTTATGTTGCATTATTTTTTAATAAGCTTGGAGATGTTCAAGAGAATTTATACACTGTTCATTGAGCATTTCAAGTTGTTGTAATTATTTTTATTTATAAGCTTTTTCATCGATAAGGACCCTAAGAGAAATTCAAAAGGAAGGAATTTCTAACTCTAAGGGCATTATTGCATCAACACCATAAACAAGGTTATATGGTGTATTTATTGTAGATATTTGAATGCTTGTGTGGTAAGCCCATAATGTATAAGATAGTTGAGTGTGCCAATCTTTATTGTGCTTACTAGCTATTTTTTCATAAGATCTGTTCAAGTGTTTTGTTTGTTGCTTCTAATTGACCATTAGATCATGGGTAATAAGGTGTAGAAAAGTGATGTTGAATGTGAAATTTTTCCAAGAATTTATTCACTCCGTTTTTCTTTAATGGTGTTCCATTATTTGAAACTAAAGCAAAAGGAAGACCAAATCATGCAATAATGTTTTCTAGGATAAAATGATAGATTACATCAGCATTTATATCCACTATAAGCCTTTAAAACAACAATTAGGTCAGCCAGAAAGACACAAATAATGATTTCAACAAGTCAACCATAAAAACACACAATGTGGTCCTATCCCAAGGATAGAAAGGACCAAGAAAAAAATATTACATCTTCTAATGTGATGTAAAACAACTCACACTTTGGAGCACATCAATTCAAGTCGACAAGAAGAAAATGTGTAGATGAAACATGAAGCACATAACCTGTCAACCCAAAAAAATTATTCTAATTGAATTTACTCAAGGAAATTCTAACCAAGATAGGTTAGGACCCAAATCCATCATTACACATCTTCAAATTTTGGAAAAAACCTCCAAGAACATGACACAAGAAAGAAAACAAGCCTATTTGGCCATATATCCACACATAACCTTAAAAAAACTTAACACAACATTCAACAACAAAGAGATAAAACATTAATATGAAGATCATAGAGGGATGTTCCTTGAACATCCAACAACATTTCTAAACACTTATTTCATACTTTAATGCCACCAACATTCACCGCAAATCACACAAAAACATAAAACTTTCCTCCAAAAACATAGAAAGCACAATCATAAGGTATAACATTAATAGATCATCTTGTGGACCACTTCAACACATGAAATTGGAACTAAGACATTGGGATAAAATTCACCAAGCCATAGGAGAAGAGACATCAAAGCGGAGGAATACAAAGCATTTTCTAGACCTTCCAAACAACCAACAATATTACCAACCTTCTACAAATTATAGAAACCTCCTCAGCAACACTAATGACTTGAAAAGATAGGAGTACAACCCCCATAAAGCATAAAATTTGAATCCCAAATCACAAGACCAAACCTTCAACAACAAAGGAATGTGGAGCATTCTCCCAAATAGTCTTCAAAGAAGCTCCCTGAAACAAGAACTTTCATCAACTTGCAAAGGCCAGAACTTTATTTTAGAAACATATGCTCCACTAGAAAAAACAAGAGAGAGCACACAACATATAGTATACCATCAACAATATCTCTTCAACATTAGCAGTACTTCTAATCCACATCTTAATACTTCTAATCCTCATCTTAATGTATCATCATAAAATCAAATTTGCTAAAAAAAACTATTAACATAAGAAAAGGCATGCATCCAACCATGAAATTTAGAAACACTATATAACATTGAAAAAACAAACTAGAGGTTTTCAAAAAGGATAAGAAATGCCAACCATCTCATAAATATATGTACACTCTCACCACATGTTGACATCAATGACAACAACTACCAACAATTAGTTGTCAAAATTGTCATCTTTGCATGGTTATGGCTTAAGCCTTTCAAGGTTAAATTATTTCCTTCTTTAAATGTTTGGACTCCATCATAGAAAAGAGGGGGAAACAAAAAAATATTATTAACTTTCTATATGGAAAAAAGTGGAATAGAGGGTTAGAATAAACCTCTATTTGTAAATGTATCCTCTTATAAACTAGGAATACAATATACTAGTATGACTTTGACTTGTGATAGAATCATGACGTGAAGGATAATAAATTATTTTGACATTAGAAGTACCCTATATTAAATATATTTAATGTTATAAGTTGACACCTATAATTTTCCTTGGATTTGGGGGTATAGGCTTAATACGACTACATGATGTATACAAATCTCTCAAGTATAAGAAACCCAATATTGGACTAACAAGTAAACTAAGGGACACTAACCATATTGTTGCATGATTAAATAGAATGAATTAAAATTTAGTTTGATTTTTTTCTAGATATTAAGAGATACATATATTTTCAATCATAAAGTATAACATCTCCTAATATCATATATAGTTATAAGTGGTAAAAGAAAACATTTCATATTTCATAAACTAGAATATTTAAGAATATTGAATTTCACTAGATGACAAAGATATTAAGAGATAAAGAGTATATTATTATTCGATGCATATAGTTGGATGTTGATCCAATGGAAATAGTATCATCAACCATCTAGACTTGAATTACATATGAATTTTATTGGAGGAAGTTTATAACTTGTGTTACATCTTTTGAAGTTCAAATAATTTTACATGCACTTATTGATGCTTCACATGACAAACACATGGTGATTAGATCTTGAGTATTGATACCCTTATCGTTACTAAATTTATCTTAATTTTGATATTTATTATATTGTCTTATTCTCATACATGAATACTTAACACATGTCTTATTAGTATGATATAGTGGTTCAAGATACCAAGAATTAACACATTTGTGATATCTAAGATTACCAAACCATATTGTATTCATATTATCATGTTCTAAACTTAAATAGGACCCTATGTTATAAACTATATCATAATATCATCAAGACATTGGATGCGGCACAAGGTCCTTGATATGTATTTGTAAGGGCTTTGGGATGCTCACTTTGATTTAGGATCAATATCATTGGGAGGTCTAATTAGATATCTAGATGTATGTAGATGGAAGTGTTATACTTTAACCTGGCTAAATATGGAATGGTGTCAAATTATTACTTGTTGTTAAGCACTACTAACTATTGAGAATCATTTAAAGGAACCCTATTAGAGTAAGACATAGTAATTAATAAAACCTTGTTTATGGGAAACCTATGTGTATGCATCCCTTGAGAGACCTTGTAAGAAGAAGTATGTATGACTTTGATCCATTTGGAAGTAGGTACATAGTTAGTCCTTGGGCAAAGGATGCCTCCATGACCTTAAGTTCATAGGGGAGGGTGTAGAGGGGGATAAGTCCCATATTTTGGGGTTGTTCCCAATTGGTTTGAACTTTCTCTTCAATTGGATTCGAATGAGGTTGGATGGGTATTATATGGTTATAAGAAAAATTGATAACTTGTACTCCATACATAATGCAATTCTATGAAATAAAACTTATGTTGTGACGTGTTTCAATCTATTAATTACTGATCTGATATACAAATATTCCTTGTTTATTTTCCCTCACAAACAAATCTAATAGATCAATCAATGCATTAATTAATCACATACAGTTATGATTCAATAGTCATGACCAAGCCTTCAGGTTATTAGATTTCTACATTAGAAACAAGAGTCTCTATTGTTGTATCATGGAGCTCAATCAGACTTGGAGGCTTAATTTCCCTACTTTTGTTGGCATGCTTTCCCCCCAAAATAGTTAATGAGTGAATGCACGGTAGGTGGAGCCCCTCTTGCAGGGCTTGGGGGTATTATCCCTGATAGGGGGCTCAGGGGTGGAGCCCACAATGAGGGTCTAGGGGAAATGCCCCTAGTGGGGTTTGTTGGGGTAGTGCCCCCAGTCGAGAGCTTAGGGGAAACACCCTCAAAGAAAAAATTTACCATTATTTTAATAAGGAAATTTCTACCAATTTGTATATGTAATTCAATTAAAAGACGGTTGAAAAAATAGCAAACTGCCCGAATTTGAATAGTTGCATGTGGGAAATCAAGAGCCATGAACTAGACAATTTGTTGCATGCTTGGGAAGCCAAAAAGTCACATGAAAATTAGTTAGTAGATTTCTTTGCACGATGTTTGACATTAAATTGCTGCAAGTCATGTGATAAGAAGGTTCATGTTGAGTGATAGGTCTATGCTTTAGGCACCCGAAGCAAAGCACTAGTAACAAGGCAGTGGATATCAATTTAATTTGATTGTTGCAAGTTCTAGCCATTGTTGTAAGTTCATTGTAAATTAACTTTCTAGTTATTAATAATAAAAGAGACTCTTTTATTGATGAACGCAGCCCAAATTGGGTGAACCACATAAAAATTGATGTTGTTCTTTTGCTGCAAATTTATTTGTGTTAAATTCCTCTATTTCATCATTGTAAGCTACATTTAATTGGTCTTGTTTTCCCTGAAATTCCTAACATATTTTAATTAATAACTATTAAAGCTTTGATTATAATGACCTAACTTGTAAGAACTGATTTGACAATCCAAGCCTTGCACAATCTTTTTTTGAAATAGGATATGCCACTTACATCTATGTAAACCCTAGGTGTTTGTTGTGTGTTGGGATAATACTTGAGATTTGATCCACCACCTTGTTAGTCAAATATGACATAGACACTTCACTTCCTTTGGATTAGCACTTGGTGCAACACAAAGAAACCCTTTTCTAGTAGATAAATTATGCCAATTGATGTATGTTGTGTCTAGCAACTAGTCACAAGGATGATGCTAGACTCAGATTCGGTACATCTTGGCACTAGAAAGTTCATGGGAGTACAACCGAGGATCTAGCTAGGCTTGATATTGTCTAGCATTGTCACCATAATGCTACTGCAAGTATTCTGATGATCTCTTTTTCCATTGCACTGACTTGTAGCCAAGTATTGATGACTGGTATGTGTTGATTGATTTTCCCAACAATCCAACAAATGATTGATAGTGAAGCTACATAGTGGTGCTACCCAAATAAACCCTAGATCTCCTTCAACAAATAGTTGCACCTGTTAAAGGATGGATTTACATGCTTGTGTTTGAGGAAATGTTATGAGTATTAGATTTAATGCACACCCAAGATGGATTTACTCAAAAAAAGAATAATAACTGGTATGGTTTTCATCCTACCAACAATCACTACCTTGAGGGTTTCATCCCAAGCCAGTCGAATAAAATTTATTTTAGAATTTTATTCACCATATAAAAAATATATGGTACACATTTTCAACCAAAGCCTTATTTATACAAGCTCAATATAGGTGTTAGGCATCCAAAGCTGGCACAAAAAAATAAAACATAAATTTTGAAATTTTAATTTAATATTTATATTTCATATTTTATTTTTTAAATATTTATTAAATTATAATGTTGGGCTATCCAACTATTGTATTATTAAATATTTATTAATTTATAATGATGGCTGACCCAACCACTTTATTTTTAAATATTATTAATTTATTTTTATTATTATTAATAATATTGTGTATATATATATATTTTTAAACACTATGGTTAAATTAAAATAATAATATATCCCCTTGATAGAAGGTACGTGAGAGTCCTCTTGTCCCAAACATTGCTTTTCCTCTAGCAATGAAAATTCCTAAAAAACTTCCCACTTTATGCCAAGGAAGCATAACATGGACTAGTGCTCAACAATCTTGGGCACTACTCCAAATAAACTATCCTCTTTAGCAACAATACTCACTAATTTTGGATTCCTTATCACTCTTACTTCCTTAATGTCCTCATCATCATATGTGTAAGCTTCAACATCTTGTACAAATACCACTTTTGATTTACTTTCTTGAAATTTATCGGAGAACTTTTGGTTTCTAACATGCTACCCCAAGTTTTCCCCACATTAGATCTAGAAATATCTTCAATACTTTCTAGTTTAACACTATCCAAACATGATATTGTAACCTATAGCATCTTGTCATAACTATCCACTTTCTTTTGTTTTCTCAAAGAATAAAATATATCTACAGATCTTTAATTTCTCATGAAAATTATCATCAATCAAAAATAAGATTTTGCAAAATGATCAATAGGATTACAATATCTCAGCTACAAGACTACACTCCTTTTTGTAATTTTAAGGTTGAAAATTGTCCCATACTAGTTGTGAGCACTTTAATCATGATAATGGATATAAGGCTCATCCACCATGTGATTGAAAACTATCCTTTGGTACCAAGGGGAGTGCGGGGTGTGTTTGAAATTTTGAAGACATTAGATCTAGATTTGGGAAACTTATTCAAAGTGACCTTGGATCATGTCTAATGCAACCAATATTCATTTTAGCTATATCAAATTTGTGCTCCTCAATCAATAAGTTTCATTCACCAATTATTATTTTTGGTGGTTTCCTTTGAAGTGCAACATTGAGCATAAACAAAATATACCAAATATCATTATGATCAAGCACCTCACCTTTGAAGGAAGTAGTTATTTTCACCCTAGAGTCTTCCATTATGGAATTTTTTTGATCTCCTCCTTTAATGCCTTGAAGTCCTACCTCTTCCTTGGACTTCAAATTTATGGTGAACTTACCCATAGGATGTACCATATCACTACAACAAATTCCTATCATTAGCTCCCTATTTTTTCTCCCTCTTTTGCTTCCACCCAATATTTTAATGTATTTTTCTCCAATTTTCTGAAAAAGTCAATGTTATTTGTCGGGTCGGTACTATTTTTGGCATTTATTGCGTCAGCCAAAACAAGTAGGCGCAAAGTAGCACTGAATTTTATGCCATGTTTAACGCCGAGTTCAATGCCAAGTTCAATGCCAAATTTAGCACCAAGTCTAGTGTCAATATTAGCACCGAGTTTTCATCGAGTTTAGCTCCTGAATGTAGCACCGATAATGGTGCCTAATTTAATGCCTAATTATGCACCTACTTTGGAAAATACCTTAGAGCCTATTCTATTGTTGAGTGTAGTGCCGAGTGTAGTGCCCTATTTTTTGACTGACTTCATGACTAATTGGTCCTATGTGCATATCTTAGGGATTATAACATATTAAATAAATAATATCGGCAGCACTAGAACATATCGGCGGAAGGGAACACAATATCCCACCGATGGAGAGATACATTATACAGTAATGAATTTCAACATGTGGTGAAATTATATCGAGGGAACAAAATTCTATCAGGCCAACATAAAGTCTAGTTCCCCCGATGCAATGATAAAATGTCGAAGGCATAAAAGGAAGTGACACTTATTGGTGGAAGGATAACAAGAGTCTCCTCGATGACCCGATAAGACCATGAACCATAAAGTACATGTTAAGGAACGATATTAGAGGAACTAGGGCACATCGGGGAGATATTATTTGGCATCTCACTGATACCCTGAAAGGAAGGAGTTCATCGATAAAGAAGGTGGTTATCGGTGAAAATGGAATAATGGTCTCGTCGATGCAATGATGATGATTATTTTCGATGTGATGTCTCATTTATATCGTTGAGATATTCAAAATAAATTATCTTTCCAATGAAAATATTGGTAGGAAGTGGAGCATTTATGAGCTAGAGCTAAGTGAATTATACCTCATTTTGATCATATATTTTCATTAAGACTTGAAAAGGATTCGTTGGACATGGGAGCAGAGTAAAGGAGGTTGGGAAATCACCATTACTGCACATCTCAAAACTAGTCAAAATGAATCCAAGTAAGTATACAAAAACTGACTAAGAAGTTGCTTCTATAAAGACTTATAATAAAATTGAACAATGGAAGAAAGATTAGAAACGTGGAAAATTAAGAAACAAAAAATAGAGAAAAGACTTCTAAACTAGGACCTAATTGACCAATGCCTGGGGTTAGGGCCAAGACCTCAAAGGAGTGCATAGAAAAATATTTCCATGGATAAGTTATGGGACAGGCACAAAGGTTTAGGAGATGTGTGGACACCATGGAGAGGATATGAGCTATTCATATACCATTATAGGAAACAGTATAGGTTTCAACTAGTTTGCAACCCATGGAGATTGAACCTAGGAAGATTAGTGGTACCCAATTTTTTTGTTAATACAAAGTTGGTTAAGGCTCTAGCCAACAAATATGACCCTAAAAGAAGAGTTATTCAATCACACAATGGGTCTGACATTCTCATTATCTCCAAAGATCTCATATCTAGTTTTTTTCAATTGGAATGCTCTCTGAATTTAGCATTTACAATCAAAGACCTTCTAATAGAGTACCGTCACATGGACACGATCTATAAAAGATGGAATCTACTACTACACAGGCCCAAGGATGAAGGTAGCCAACTCAAAATTTTTTCTAGTAATGAAAACCCTCTATTTCATGAGGATTTATTTGAAGAATATTTTCAATATACATATTATTCAGCTAGACAAATGTTAGGAGTAGAGGTCCCACCCCTCATGTCAATTTCCCCAATGGTCTTGGCTGCAGACATACAAAGCAAAGATGCTATACCATTTGACTATGTTGGTTATTTAGCCAATGCTCTAAACTAGGGGATAGGAAGGATCAAAAGCAACAATTATAGAATTCATGATTTCAAACATTACTCTTTGTTTATGCATTTACTTCTACATGAAGGACAAGTTAGAAGGTTCTAGGGAGAAGAATTAAGGATAAGAGATGTAGATGAAAGTGAGAATTATAAACATGTACAAATGTGGACTTCCCTATGGGATAGTAGATATGGTGGATCACACTATCTGTACTTTGAGGAATATTTTGTCAAGCCATTGTTGAAATTGTTAGGATATCCATGTAATTATAACCTGTCCCCTGAAATACAAAATATCTTGAGACCAAAGGAAAAGGACCCCAAGAAAAAGGTAAATCATAACTGGGGGGATTGGTATGCATTTCCTGATTGCATTGTGATTAGAGTTTATGGGTTTGAAGGAGCCCCACATCTATTGCCAAAAATAGTTCTAGACAGAATAGCCTATTTGAAAATTATGAGATAATTGGCTAAATCTGATGCAAAACATCTTAAGAGATACAATAATTAGTCTATCATGCCTAGCACTTTGTGCTTTGGAGATTTTATAGTAGTCACGACTGAAGGGTATGAATAAATTGATACAAAATTGGAAAAATACAATTTACCGTTGGGTAATGAAAGAAAGAATTTTGATACAGAGGATTTTATTCACAAGGAAAAATTGTCACAAGGATTATCAATGTATGAACACCAATTCTCTATTGATGATGTAATAAGAAATTATGATGAGGCCTCAACAAAATATAGGATGATTGCATATAATAAATTTGTGCTTGCTGAGACTTGGAAGAAAGGAAATGGCTCATCCTATTCAGGGGCATTTAATGAAGTACATGATCCTTTGGAAAGAATTGAGCAACTCATCACTCATGTGGATGAGCTAATAAAATATTTACTCCCAAATGTCTTTGAAGCACCTCAGACAACTTATTCAGGAATGCAAGCTGAGAACATAGAGCCTCTTGATTACATACCCTCACAACTCACTCAAGAAATGAACTTCTCTGTAGATACAACCATGAGTGAAAAAGATGAAGAAGAGAGTGATGAGGAGGATGATGAGGTCAAACAGATAAGCATCCCTATAGTTACACAATATGAGCCACCTCCAAAACAAAACATTATCAAATTTGAAGCATCAAATGAACTCTTTGATGACGTGAGAGTCAAGACCATGCAATAATTTATTTCTGACAGTGATTTTGTCAAGAATTCTAAATTTAAATCATTTGTTTATGAGCATAAACACAAAATTCTAAGACAAAGAATGAAGGATATCACTCCTGAGTAGGCGGCAACCGCCTTGGAAGAGTTGAGAAAAGAAATAGACAAAGAGTTAGAATCTATCACCTTTGGAAGGGGAAAATAATTACTTCAAGAGACTAGGGTACTACTCTTACCAGGATGGGATATCAGCTCTGCAATAGTGTTCGACAATTTTAGGAAAAGAGGAGACAAAATAATGCATCTAACAAAAGAGGGAAGTGATAAAATGTAATTAGGATCAAGGAACAACCTAGATGAAGCCACCTTGCTAATTTGGGCATTGTATCCTCAAGATAAAAGGCATTCTCTCATCAGTAATCCAAACCAAGTGTTTGGAAATCTTTTGGTCCATAGGGTAGAGGACACTAACCCCATTGAAACAACTGAGCTAAACATAAATGTTGCAAAATTCACTAAGGCACAAATTGAAAAAATTGTAAAAGAAAATGATAAATTAAAGAAGGAGGTGGCTAGTCATAGAGATAAAACATCTTCCTCATCTAGATTAGAATTATATTCCCCATGGTTAGAGAGTGACAAAAGAATATTGGATACATTAGCAGATGTAGCTTACTGGAAACATTGTCATTAGAAGTCTGAAGAGAAATGCAAGGAGCTAGAAATAGGAATAAAAACCACTAAATATAATGTTGTGTCTGAGATAATCAAAGAAAGACTCAATAGGATGATGGATCGTGCTAATGAATATTGGAAATTGTTTAAAGAAACACACTCAACACTTTTGGAGAATAAAAGATTGCAAATATGGATGATTGAAAAAAGGGAGGAGCTCCAAAATGAGAAATCCATGAAAGGTTAGACATTGTAGACATAAAATAATTTGGTGGAATCACACAAGTATGACAATATGCTCAAAGAGGACCTTGACTATTTCGATTTGCATCCTCTAGTCTATGATAGCCTTGGTAAACCTAGGGAGAAAGATGATTGGAAGGATGAGCTCACCATGTATCTACATACTGCATTGCAAGAAATAAATGATGAAGAGATGGTGTTACAAAATACAAATAAACAACTTGAAAAGATGATGTATGTGGAATATGATATGAAGGGTGCAATTTCCAACTTGGAAACTTATGTTGAGGAGGAATACACTCATCATCTCTCTGCCATCAACTTGTTCATCAACCAAACTAGAGATGAAGCAAATACATAGGGGAAACCATTGGAGCTTAAAGACCAGCCAACATAATAAGGAAGATACACTCTGCAAGTGGTGCATTATCGTGGAGTAGGAGCCTTGAATAGATCTTAAGTGGTCACGGGCACTTGCTGGAAGATTAATGGATCAATGTTGTAATGCCCCGTCATGCAACCCTAGAAGAAGTTGCAATTTACTAAATAAATGAACTAATTTTATTTTTTTTAAATATAATTAATATGCAAGTTCGCTACACATTTCAACAACCTCTAAGGTTACGAGATTGAGGTTACTTAATAACCCATGAACAACATTAACGAAATGAAACCACAACATTTAATTACTTATGAAATGAATAGCACATGCATTCCATACAAGATAAATTCATCAAAGAAAATTAAAGATGTCATGAGATCTCTTTTACAATAAGATTACAACTCTTATTCCCTGAATGAGGTAAATCCAAAAGCATGAATACATATTACAATTTCCACCTCAATAACAAAGAGGGGGGGTAACAAATTACAAGATTAACTGAATGAATAAGGCAAAAAGATGACTGGATCCCATGAGCTCTCCAACTAGAAACCTCATCAACACGAACAAGAAGGAAGACCAATGGAGTAAGGTGCACACCACCCAACCAAGTGGAACCCAAAGGCCCACCCCCCGTGCTAGGAGATAGTAACAAGGTACCAAGACAAGACCAACTACCTCAAGACACAAGCAGAAGCCAAACTGATTCAAACTGACACATGCATCACACAAGTATAACTCAAGATCAACGCACGTACAACTCAATTACATCACAAGTACACCAAGTACAACTCTAACAGGGTTACATTGCTTCCAAGTATAACAGATCAGGTATGTTAGGAAAATCGTACACAAACAATCAAGTACCAACTACAGGGATACTATAACATCACTGACATGGATCACATTGCTTTAGATGACACTCAAATAAACTCCTTCCAAAGGTTACCCAGTTTACCCTTCACGGCTCTGGCCCCTAACGGAAGTCACCTTTCACTTTACAACACAGATTCAAACCAATATCATGGGAAGCCCAAGAACAAACAAACAGATAAGACGACCACTCTAACACCAGGAGGAAACATAAGTCAAGTCCTCTCCAAACACTGGAGAGAAATAAGCATAACAAAACCACTCCTTACAAGGATCCACTATTCATATAAACCACTCCTTTCACAGGAGGCACAACGCATCCTCGTTCATGGAAATCAGGTAGAACATTGACACAACCTCATGTACTAACCAAGGGAATCACAAAAGGTTGACCTCACAAACAACAACTCCCACACTCTAGGGTCCATTGGAAGACTTACAATCAATGACACTTAACCCATTACCTCAAACATGAACACAAAGGAATCAATCACACAAGCATTTGCAAGGAATAAACTAACTTTGGATACCTTAATTCCACTTCCTTAATATAACTCATTAATTTAATGACACAATGAAACAAATTAAACAATGCCTCTTTCAGACAAGGAAAACATTTAACCCAAATATTTAATCACATAATTGTTCTTTCAATGATAATAAAATCAACATTAACTTCATTCATTCCAAACAGGTTGATACATGATACGACAACCCACCTAATTTAAGCCCTTTTCGAAAGATTTTAACAAACTAAAGACATATTTAATCCAAATGCCAATACAAGAACACGAAGGAAGTAATCACTGACGCAAGTGAAATATCTACCTTCGGATATACTAAATCCATTTTCTTTTCAAAAAGATCTCACAAACAAAGATACTAATTGTCTTCATAGATTAATTGGTTAATACAATCAATAGGTTCAATAGTTGTAGCGAAGGGAAAAACTAACTTAATAACTAAATCAATTCCCTCGACTACTCTAAAAACCAACCTAATCCTTTGCCCTTTATAAAATTCAGTAGCTTATAGTCTTAACAAAGCTAATTTAATTTTATCTCCTTCAGATACATGCCAAAATTTAAACCCAACATAATCCTTTAATTGCTCTTTCAATAATAAGAAAATCAACATTTTAAACAAGCAATTTAATCATAACTACATCTTCTTCGGATTTCCTAAATCCACTTCATTCAATAAAATTCAATAGATTGTTGTCATAATAAATCAGATTTACTAATGACCCTTTTCAACATAAGGAGAACTTTAAACTAATATTTAATTGCTCAATCACTAGTAATTATTAAAATAATTATTTACTTGGTCATTTCAGACATACTACTTCACATCATCTATTTCTTCTTTCCGAAATAATTCATTTAAACATTAATTAATTTCTCTATAAAAAAATTATCTGTAAATCAACTAATTGTCCTTTCCCAAATATAATGGTTTAACTCAATCCACTAATACGACTATTACACCTGATTTATAATTTTCTCATTTAAATCTAAATCAAATCAGTAATTTGAATTGTTGAACTATTGAACTTAAATTTAAGTTTCTCAATTACATTTAACTTCAATATCATTTAAAGCTATATTTTAATATATATGTATTTAAAAATCTATACACATATGTTAAAATAAATGACACAACTAAATATTTAAAAATCTAATAATTCGTCTATTAACAAATTATGTTAACCCAATTTATTCTTTTCCAAACTATATCATCTTAATTATGTTATTTCAACCATTATTTCATAGTCAAGTATTTAATTCTCCCTTATTTGCAATTAATAATAATTAAATAACCTTTACTCCTTCAATTTAAAATGAATCATTTAAAAAATATCTACAACTCTTTTGTAAAATAAATCATTTAAAAAATTAATTAATCATGATATAAAAATATATTACTCTTAATCCCGATGTTAGCCTTTTCAAATAAATTATTCTGAAATAAAATTCCATAATATGACTAAAACATCTTGATATAAAATTTTCTCTAATAAATTTACCCATGCCATTAATTAATTCCTCTTGATATATATATATAATATTCCTATATTATAAAATATAATATTCAAAATATTATTTAACAATATTTTAATATTATAAAATATGATATTAAAATATTATATTTTTGTTAAAAAAAAAAACCCAAATGAAAAACAAGGCACACGTTTTCATTGATTCTCGTGCCGCATTTTAGGGCACCTCATGCATTGGCCGCGTTTTATTTTCGTTGCAAGGGTCGGCGGCGGCGGCCATGTTTAGCCATAGCCGAACCCATACCCTGGGCCGATTGTGGGCAGCACAATTGGCTCCCCTAAGGGCGTCGGCTGTGTTACACACAACCGAGCCGAAGGCAAGGCACGGCCAGCAAGAGCAAGGAAGATGGGGGCTGCGTGGAGGCTCGGCCTCCACAACCGTCCCCTATATGGGGGCGGTGGTGGGGGAAGCGCCTCCCATAGTCCACCCAAACACCAATAAAAAAAACAAATTGAAACCCTTATTTTTTTTGTTCCTGTGGATTTCGACCTCGCCGAATGGCAATTTCCCAGCATAAGATAAATTTCAAATAATTATATATATATATATGTTTGTGTATATATATTAATCATATATGTATGCATATATATGTATATATAAAATACATATATATATATAAATAATTTCAACAGAATAGTTTAATTGGAGAACTAGAAAATACCCAATTTCACAAAGATTTAAACAATTAAATTTTCAAATAGATTTATCAAATCTTAGCATAGAGAAAAGAAAGAACAAGCTACAGGGATTCTAACATGGATTTAATCTTGCAATAAAATAAGGTTTAAATCCATAATTTCCAAATAGCAAATCATATTGAGTATCATTTTCAAAATGAACCAAATTTAACAAGAAGAAAACCTGTTTCAGAAGGTTTGAGAGATTGGCCAAATGGTGCATGCCTTCTCCTTAGATCCAAGCTCCTTCCCTTTCCCCAAAGTCCAACTGGTTCCAGAAGTTTGATAAGATCCAAAAAGGGTGCCATGATTCCTCTTCAAAATCCATTTCCTCCATGCAAATCCAAAACCCCCAAAACCAGAAATTATTCCCTTCTCCATTTTTCATTTTCTTCTTTCTTTTTCCATTTTCTTCCTCCTTTTTTTCATTTTCCTCTCCTAAAACCAATTACTAGCCAAATAGAAAATATCTCCTCAAACCCTAAAGTCAAACTTTTGAAAATAACCCTAATTTCCAATTTTGCCTTTTTCTAATTTCCAAAAAATAACATTTAAACCTTTTCTTAAATTTTCAATTTTAATTTCAATTCAAGAAAACTATAATTACCACAATGCATAAATAACTTCATTTCAACATAGTTAATTTAAATAAATTAATAAAATAAATCAAATCCAAGATTTAATTATTTTATTAATTACATTAAATTAATCCATAAATAAAATAACATTTTTCACAATATAATCGAATTAATTAAATTAACAATTTAACCACATAGTCATTTATTTAACTTTTCTAACTTGCAATATAATAAGATCAAAGCAAGAGAGCAATAACATTTAATTCAACAGAACCAGACAAGACCGACGACACACACAAGACTAGGGTGATGGCTTGACATAAGAAACCTAGCTACTATCTCCCAATCAAATGCTGTTGGCAATGGACACGCTCAGACCTATGAGACCAGATGGAGTCAGTGTCTTGTACCTGTCAACCTGCAAACAATAGAATATCGCACATGTATATTTGCATCATAGAAAACACACCGTGAAGAGGGAATAACGGAATCGCAGGGCGCTCGCAAGTGAGTGATGCACTCCAATCCCCTTCACCAATACAGTACTACCAACTAACGAATCTAACATCAATAATATAATCAAAACATAAAACATCATCATTAGTTCAAATATTCACAATGCTAATCTCAAAGCGTGTCATAATAATAACACCTGAATAAATCACCATTACGTCCAAAATATAACAAGCACATCATTTTGCAGACAAAGATCAATTAGAAATCAAGTACCATAGTCCAAGCACTAACAGAAAACACAGCATAACCAACAAAACACTATTCGATCAAAAGAGCAAAACGGAGGGGTCTTACAAATGCATTCATGTGCTAAAGTGTTATGTTTTCATTTATGTTAATTAACTATTTGTCATCAAACATCATAACTATTTGTTATAATGCATATTATTTAAAAGGAAATATAATGGAGATGACTAATTATAATTCATAATCCATTTTCAGTGTTCAATTGTTGTGTCAATTTTCCATGCTTATTTATTGCTTTGTTGTCTCCAAAGTGATCTTTTCAAGTTATTTAAATCTGTAAGATTTATGAGGGCATATTTATTGTTATTGTGTGGATTTTTTCATTGGTTTCTTGTTAGATGTGAATTAAATTCCTTTCAAATAATTTATTTTAATTGGCTCCTATTAAATATTAAAAGTCCTTTTAGAGAATTTTTTTTATTGGTTTCCATCAACTTAAGAATTAAAATGTCTTTCATACTTCCACAATAACTTGATGGGATAACACTGGGATTATTAAAGAAGAGCACTATAATATCAAGTGAAGCAATATAATGGAGAACATCTTATTATCAGAGATTCTCCATGACTGTGTCATCATTCTGTATTTTTCTTATGTTTTCCATACTTATTTCTTCTTATATTTGAATGAATATCAGTTATTGAGCCTCAATATTGTGCTTATGTGAATGAATATGTTGATACGGTAAAACATTTATTATGGATGTTGGTAGAGCTGCTAATTTTTTTGATAATTTGAGTTTATTTTTCCTTGTTACATGTTCAACATAAAAATGGAAACTATTTAAAAATAATAAATTTAACAAAGTTGCTTATTTAAATTTTTTTGTGTTACGTGCATTAATATTTTATTAACTTTTGTGTCTTCATGAACATATGTTGATACAAAATGAATGGAAGAAGCATCCAAGTAATCCTAATTCTTTATACCAACAATTCATACCAAAGATTGAACAATTTAAAGATATTGCAATAGGTAATTTGTATTGACACAAATAATATTACTAAAGCATTTCAAAATTTAGGCCATAAGAATCATCCTTTTTTAAACATGGATTGCAAATAATTATAAAAAAATTAGAAGTATTGGTCATTAACATTATTGTCTGCTACAATGTCATCCAATGTATCATTGTCAATATTCATATGTTCTTTCAAGTAATTAATATTATCCTCATCCTCATCTTGATCTGCATCATCTTCATCATCATTGAAATTTGACTATAGACCATCTATATTGTTACCAAATATATTTGGATCATCATTTTCTATACCATCCATATTGTTTTTTTCCATAACATCATCTAACTTTGGATTGTTGTATTCTTGTGCCTGAACATAACCATCTTCAACATCATCATGGATTTCAATTTCTTTGATGTTCTCTAATCCCTCTCTCATTTTGTTGGCCATCATTGTTTTTCTCTGTATCCGCTAATGCATTATCAAATACATGCCTTAATCTTGGATCATAATGTATGACAAACATCCATTTTCGGTCCAAAATATCTTCATAGAAAAATACTTTAACATGAACGAAATACATATATTGGACGTATGTTACAACAATTTTATTGATTAATAAACACATGTATATATTTGCAATAACCTATGAATTAATAGATAAATGATCACTACCGATTTTTGTTTGAGTTAAATAAATACCTTCTCATAATGAATTGGTAGAACATAAGGCTTTTTATCCTCTAGTAGGAAGCATGAGGAATCTATAGAAAACAATCCACTATGGGTATCATGTCTTTGTGTCCTCTCAAATGCTTCATACCATCTACACTTTAAAATACAATATTTAAAAGAGCGATAATCCAACTCAATAATTTCTTGTATTTTCCCAACATATTGTAGATTCCCTTCAATTATATTCTTATATTTTGAGCTTGATTGACTAGATTGCTTGAATTCAACCATGATATCACAATCGAAGGATCATCTCTTTACATCTACACTTTCTACACGATAATGTCGACCATATACCCACATTGTTGGATATTTCCTCGCTTGTGAAAGACCATTTATTTCAGTGAAAAAAATATAATAACCAATATTAAAATAGTTAATAGTGTCAAAACTGCAAGGAAACAACATTTTGTAAAATTTCAACTATACCATTCTTTCACATCCTCTAGACATGTTGATTTCATCTTATGTTATGTCTGAATCTATACCTACATCTTCTATTTGATTTTGAATTTTTTCAGTAACCCATTCTAGTGTGCAATATTTGTCCCATTCCCCAAGTAGATCAGTGGGAAGTGGAGTATTCCTTGGGTTCAATCTCTTAAACTATCTCCTTGCTTCTAACACTTCTTTCTTTTTATCATATAGATCAATCCATTTATTCATAAAGTCCATGTGGTATAGAATGAACTTGTCGATTATAGAACTTTTGTCTACACATATTACATGTCAAAATGTTTATTTCAAACTCCAAATGTCATGTTAATTTGACAAATACATTACAGAGTAAATTAATGATTGCAAGAAAAACAACCACAGTGATCATGAATTTACTTACTAATTTATACTTCAACACCATTAGATTGTGTATTTTTTTCCATCAATAATATCTGATGCTCATTCTTCATCCTAGATGTGTGGCCCATCTTCAAATTCCTTACTAAGGAATTCACACAAGAAGAAAAATGCTTCATTCAATACATACCCTTTAGCCATGCAACCCTTTGGATGTGCCTTTTGTCACACATATCTTTTAAGGATTTTCATATCCCTCTCAAAGAAAAACATCCACCTTGTTGATACGAAATCCACCAATTCAATGTCATTGACTAGGTGTATATGTAAATGGACTTGTATGCCCATGAAACTTGTAGGGAGCTCCTTCTCAAATACACATACAATTTTTGTGATTTCCTTCTTCCACTTTGGCACTTCACATTCGTGGATCTCCTTGGAGGACACCCACCTAATTTAAGAATAGTAAATTAGTATGAACCTTTATTCAAAAATTAAAATGCAATATAATATCTCTGTCTCTCACACATGAACATTTCATATAACTACATACCTTGTAAATGTTGGCAATCGACTTATGGCATTCCTTAAGTCAACTGTAAGACAAGAATCCCCCTAATTGCCAATGGCATGATATGCTATCAAACACATTTATGAAAAGGTCATTAGTAATTTTTTCTCACACAACAAAATATCAAAATATATTTAATACTTAATCAATGTTACTAGTAAATGTTAAATGATGATATATAATACCTTCATAAAATCATGAAAATCATGTGTTTTAAATCCTGTCATATGTCTATCAACTATAAAATCTTTAGCCAATGATGACCCATAACCAGTAGGTTATCCTTATTGAACGGATGACATTTTTTAGTTGGTCTAGCTCTTTTTTTTCAATAAAAAAAGAAGCTTTTGCATATGTTTCATTTTCCCTATTTGGCCACAAAATTTTTCTATCAATTTTGGTACGTGAAAGAGCAATATCTCTCCTCGAAGACAAGGTGTCTTTCTCTTTGCCTGATATATGTCAAAATATAGAATCTGGGACATTTATGAAAATGTGCATAGGATGTAATAGGTAAGATATTAATAGATCCTTCCAGTAAGGGAGCTCATAAAATATGGATTTCCTTTTCATTCCTTCTAGCATATTGACTAGAACTTGTTCTAGTTCTTGAATTGAATCACCTCGATCAAAAAAATCCTCCCAAGCTTTCAATTCAGCATCTTCAAACTTCTTAAGCCAATCACCTGGATCCATAATCATGGGAGGGCCCCTATTTTCAACTTTTCCATCAAATTGATTCTTTAGGAAATTTCTAAACCTATGATCTAGTGGTAGAAAAACCATGTTGTTTGCGTAAATAAATTTATGTAGATCTTTAGAATACCGCACTTGAAATTTTTTTTTACATCTTGGACATGAAAATATCCCATTTTTTTGAATCCCTGTAATTCAACAAGTAATGTTAATAACATACAAAAAAAAATAGTATAAAATTAAGTATGAAAGTTGGGATGAAAGTAAATTATGAGTGTAAATACATAAATATTTTATCTTACCAGAACAAAAACCAAGTCCTAGAAAATAATGAATAGTCCAACATAGCACACCATACAACATGAAGGAACTATTTGATGGAGGATGTGATGTGTCATGAATTCTTATGCCTTTCCATAGTAGTTACATCTCATCAATAAAAGGTGCAAGATAAACATCCTTGTTTTTAACTTAATGTTTTTCTGGAACAATGAGAGTCAACATTAGGTGCTCCTTTCTATAACTCATCCATGGTAGAATATTGTATACTATCAATCCAACTGTCCAAACACTATAATTTTAGCCCAGGAAAGATAATGGGCACACTCCATCAATTGCAAGACCAAACCTGATACTACGGGGTTCATCTTTGAATTTTCTTGGACATTTTCCCTCTATATTTTTCATTTCCTTGAAGTCGGCCAGAATTCACATGAATCCATCTTTACTCCCATTCTTTGCATGTCAGTCCATCAATTGTGCAAGTGACTTGCAATGAAACATTCGTTGAAGTCTAGGTATAATTGGCATGTGATGTAAAACCTTCTTTGGAACTATAGGACCTTGTACATCTATATGATATTTCTTATCTTTGCGTACAAGGCATTCTACCTTGTTCTGATATTCATCTCTTTATAAAATTCAATCATTTTTACATAGATGAATTTTTTTATATTCAATCACCAACTCAACCAACAACAGACATGCCTCTCTGCAAGTTGATGGCAACACATTCTCTTCAGGGAATATTTTAGTTTTTAGTGCCTTGTAAGATTGCCAAAGATTAAATCAATTGAATGTTTGACTTATGATGAACATGTTTGATATGTCAATCTATACTAAGACTATTTATATACAATATATGGTTTTAAAATCCCTTTAAAGAAATATAAATGAAGTTGATGAATGTTTACGAATTGTGTACACCAATTGGCAATGGAAAGTAAAAACTAGATTTCAACTCACTTCAGTATGGTAGTGAATCCTTTGTCTAACCAACCAAATAGTGACTTGATTTCTAATAATATTAACGTGCATGTTAGTTGTGAGGTTCTACTTGCACCCAATTTTAACACGGGTGTCTTCATGGCTTACTTGATGGATTCTTTCAGGTTGTTATCATTAACATTACGTTGGTGGTAATTACCCTTGCTATCATTGTTACTGTCAGCCATATGATCATTATTCTCAGCATTGTTTCCATCCCCAAAGAAACCTGCAAGTATTTCATTCAATCCTTCTTCATGCACTACATTTTCACTATCATGATCATCATTAAGGTTGTTAGGTGGCATCTCATCAGTTTATGCAGATCTATCAGATCTTCAAATTTCTCAGGTGGTAGTAATCTCTTCAAACTTTCTCTTTTCACCCTGGTATAGTTTAAAGGATGGTTTGGATCATCCCGTCCAAATTTTAATAACCCAGTTGGATCATGGGTATTAGTATGTGTTTCATCAACATCTTCTACCTATCAACAAATGCCAGCATTATTTAATGTTGGAGAACAATTGGATAAATCATAAATGTATCAATTTCAAAGAAATATAATCAAATATGGCTTAAAAAATAAAAATATAAATTATATGAACATGTATACATCAATTGAATAATGAAACATTATTTTATAGACCACCTTTTTTATACAATAATTTAAATAAAACATAATTTTTTCAACATAGTTTATAAAACATTAGTCCACACTCATTTATTAGGGAGACCATGTTCTTCCCTTTTCTTTCGCGCAGGAGCACATTTTAAGAAGGGGTAATCAATCAATAACTCATCCCCAATGGTAAGGTCCTTAATAGCCTCAACCATTATCAATCTATCAACCTCTCTTTCCATATCTCCATCTTTATCATTTATAACCTCAACAAATTGACAATTCGGTCTTACATTAGGGTCCCTTCCCTTACAACTATTTTTAAATCCTGCAATATTTTTGTGTATGAACGTCCATCTATATACATAATATGACCTCTATTAATTTATTTTCCACTTTCCTATTGGAGACGATGTGTATACATAGTTGAATTTAGACTATATTTTGACATGCTAGGCTTATATTTTGCTAGCCTTCTCCATTCACCACTGTAATATGATGGACCATAATATGGCATTAATCTCCTAGTGGTTTGTTCTGAATTATATCTATGTTTATATCCCACATGTACATTTTGGACAATAAAGAGGCCTAGATTTTCTCCATGAATATTGGAGGGTCGTATCATGTAGTTGTATCTCCAAAAATGAAACACCTCGTACACTCTAGGAAGTTGTTGATCACTAGGTCAAGCGCAATATAGTCGATGATCAAATGTCTCTTTGTAAATTGATCTCAAAATCAGAGGCAAGTCATCATCTCCATCACATTCATTCTCATAGGGTATGTAGTCCACCTTCCCCCTGTCTTTAAGCAAATTATGCATCTTTAAACCGGTTCTTATTCTGTGACTTTTTTTCATCAATTCCTCATCTTTTGAGCTGGTATATTGGCACATATTTTTGTTAGATGTATCATTTGATAAATGATCATTTTCCTCTATGCTAGAAGTCGATGATCCAAGAAAATTTCAACCAAGAACTTTATCCTGCAAGTATCCATTGGGAAAAAAATTAGTTATTTAAATAATATAAAACAATGTTTAAACAAAGTATACATATTATATATATCAAATTGGAAAATTTCTTAACATAATTCCTATTGGATTTGAATAGATTGTAGGAGGCATACTACCAACTGGAAGCTCATCATATATGTAATGTCTATGTACAATTTCTCATTTGAATTATTTCTTTCCATGACATACAGAACATCCAAAAACAACAATTTTCTCAAAGTATTCATACCATGTACTATAGTCCTGACCAACCTCTTGTTCAGTGCAATCATCTATTGTTTCTAGAATATCCATTGTCATATCCTTGAACACCCACTATTATTTACGTGATTTAACAGTTTTAGGTCCACATCCACGTACATATCTTCTTCTTTTTCTAGTTGAACGATTAGGCTTTGCATTTTCTCCAATCTCCATCTAAACTAATCAACAACATGCATTAATTTATGTCAAGATTGGATAATACATTATAAATTTCAATAATATTGTTTCCATAGACTCATCTCACCCCTATAATACACAACATAGTAAATAATGTTTACTACACCAATTATATAATTTCAACAAATATGTTATCCAACACAAAACCTCACTTTAGCCCTATTTTCTCAAAGTATTCATCCCATGTAATATAGTCCTCACCAACCTCTTGTTCAGTGCAGTCATTTGTTGTGTCTACAAGATCCATTGTCATATCCTTGAACACCCACTATCATCTATGCAATTTAACAGTTTTAGGTCCACGTCCATGTACATATCTTCCTTTTTTTCTAGTTGAACGCTCAGGCTCTACATTTGCTCCAATTTCCATCTAAAATAATCAACAAAATGCTTTAATTTATGTCAAGATTGGATAATACATTATAAATTTCAATAATATTATGAAAAAATATGGACGTATCACAAAATTCCATCAGATCATTTTTTCATAAGTTAAGTCAAAATTTGAGTACTTGATGTCTCGCTTCATCCGTTGTGTACTCCTCATTTGGCAAGAGACAATATGTTTCCATTTCCTCGTCTTGCCCCTATAATACACAACATAGTAAATAATGTTTAGTACACCAATTATATCATTTCAACGAATATGCTATCCAACACAAAACCACTTTAGCCATATATTTGACATATATTTCACATTTTAGATGACTCATCTAGTTGTATAGGGGTCATTTATGAGTTCACAAATCTAACCTCTATTTGTTTTGCACCCACAAAATTGACATGGGATAAGGAATAGATAAAATAGGGAACCATGATTGCTCCCTTGGAACATATGAAGATGAAGTCATTTAAGATCAATTTATTTATCAACTTTTAAGCAAAATACATCATTTTGCACTGCTAGGCACTAAATTAGGCACACTTTGTGCTGCCTTTTGCATCTCGAACAAATTAAAAATTTTGACTAAAAAGCGGTGCTAAATTAGGCATACTTTTCTATGCTGACTATGGCGTCGACTATTGAACCAGTAACACAAATTTAAAACTTCTTGTGTCAAGAAGGAAGAGATGACAAGAGAAAATAGCCATGTGAAGGAAGAGATGACAAGAGAAAAAATTCATGCGAAGGAAAAGAGGACAAAAAAGGGAAACACGACACGAAGGAGGGCTACAAGAAAGTAGATTAGAAATTTTATTTAGTTTGTGACACCATAGGTAAGGTTACAATTTTTTTTTCGTTCCCACAAATATTTTATAGAACAATGAGCTCGAGGTTTCGAATTGATTATGCACACACATTCATTTTATTTATAATCAGCGGATACGACTCAAGCATGGGACCTATCTATGTTAACTCTCAATAAAACCACACTTCGCACCCCTTTTATCCCCCAAAGATTACCATTCTATACAGGTGTGCAAGCATTGATTTTTTTATAATACATTTGTTTCATTTTGCATGTATTTATATCCTTTCAAATATATTTATATTTTGTACATGTGTGCAAGATATTGATTCATAGGTGTTTAAATCCAAAAAGAGAGTCATTCAAGGTAAAAACTTCATACCACAAGCTGGATGAAAAATTTCATACCTGACACTGTGTAATTCTTTTGCCTCCACAAATTAGACGAAAATAATTTTCCCTAGGTCGCCACAAAATGTCAAGCAAAAGGAGGAAGAGAACAAAGGGAGAAAAATTTGGCAACGATGAGGTAATTCATTGTCAATTTATAGATTTGTAAATATTTCCCTTGTTTCTTTCATTTTTACTTTTTAAGTTTTTTATTTTTAAATTTAAAAGAGGAAATTTATTATATATATAGGGACATGTGACTAACAAAGATAAAATGGCATTGGCTTCCATATTGGGGGAAGAGGCAGTGAGCAAATTGGATGATGTGCATTGGAAAATGCTTGCCAGATAAATAGAAAATTGATCTAGTGAAGCCCCTCAAACACTGCAACCAAATCAACCGTGTCAAAGGGAATCAATTGATTCCCCAAGTAGTCCTAGATCGAGCAAAAAATCCAAGAGAAAATCAATAATAGTAAACTTTGGGAATTTATAACAAGGAGCAAAGGCTTCCACTACCCCACACACTCTTGGGACATAGAGTTCTTCCACCATCACAAGTTTTCAATCTTGCATTGGTACCTTCAATAGAAAGTTAGAATATGATGTGGTTTAAGGGGAAGTCTGAATGACAACTACTAGAAAAGGGTTTGTGAATAGGTTGAAGGAATCATGCCTTCAATGGTTCAAAGACCATCTACATTTGTCATTCTCAAAGATACCCATACACTTGCAAAAAGCAGTTATCAATGGCATGGAGACTGAATTTGGCACAAGTTGGTATGTGAAGAAAGTAAAGCTGCAAATGTCTCAAAATTGCAAGAGATTTTGGTGCAACCAAACAAAGAAGATAAAAAAAATCCCTCCTGAGCTAAGACTCAAACAAAGGCCACTTGATGTAAGTCTCAAAGTATGGAAAGAACTTTTAAAAGAATATGAGAAGTCTGGTGAGGAGAGTACACAGGTATTTGAATTTTCTCATAAGATTATATCAAATTTATTAAATGATTTTTAAATTTTATTTCGCATAGTTAAATTGAATTAGTATATGTTTCAGGACAAGGCCTCCAAGGCTAGGCTTCAAAAGCTTCGTGTCACACATCACAGTGGCTAGAAAGGTTTATAGGCCTTGATATGTAAATTTTTAAGTATAATTAATATGTTAAATGATTTTTTTTTAATTCCCTAGGAAAAAGTAAATGATTGCATATCAATTAGTTTAAATAGTCCATGTGCCATGTTTTGATAGGAGGAGAAATATGGTCGACATCCAAAGCAATTTGAAAAGAAAAAGTTACAAAGAAAAAAGTGGGCCGATATTTTAATCTGGATGGAGAATGAGATATCAATAGTTGAATTTCAATTTCAATAACTTAGTTGGATATTGTTGTGTTAATATATCAATTTGCATTTCTTGTGGAGTTATTTATTGATGCGTAGGATGAGTTCTAAAGTGCTTCTCTATTGGCCCTAGATCCCTCTCAATCATCCCATTACTTCATGTTGAGGAAAACAATATTGTTTTCCTTAAAAGGTAGTGGGTGGCATTCATGCCTTATTTTCATTGCATCTTTTAATTAATGACCATTGTCTTTTAATATCTCTTAAGTGTCGTCATTTAAGTTATGAGTTGTATCATTTGAGAAACTTAGTCCCATGTTGATTTGATTTATCTTCTTTTCTCTCAAACATGGTATCTCAAGGAGTGCTTCCTTGGTATCTCAAGGAGTTCTTCCTTGAATTCATGTTGTCATTCTACTAAGTGATCCACATGCATCTTTTTCATCCTTCCTCATGATGCTACCATTCTTCTAACATGTAAGAATGTTTTGATGCATCTTGGTAGGCATCCTATAGATCTAACACATCCTTGTAGTCTACATCACTTGGCGTAGCTAACCAACCACTTATTTTGTCCATCTAATTTTAAAAAAGGCAATAAATTCTTATCTTCCAAGTTAAAAAAATCCATAAATAAAGAAATCCGCAATAAAAAACCTACAACCTAATCTGATCAACATAGAGAAGCTTGTAATACTAGACTTCTTAACATTCAAAATATAAATGGAATGTCCTTAACACCAAGTAGAGCTATCCAAAAGAGCTAACTAAAAACACAAACGTGCTCCTGTACAGAATGGCCTAATGGCTGGTTGTCATAGAAGTCAAACTATCCAACTAACAACACTGATCAAGTTAACATATATGCATCATTTGTATAAATAGCTAAACCATTTATGTGCATGTATAAATAGTAGAAGGATGTAGATGAACTCAATTCATCTGAATTTATGCCTCTTGGCAAGCATTCCTCTTGAATATCTAATATTAGGTGCCTGAGACATCCATGTAGCTTTTACCTTTCATCGTCGTCTTTCCTCTTCACTATTAGACTCATCTCCTTTTTCCTTATCTACATTTCTAGCTTTGACTTCTAATTCATCCCATGTTTTACCTTCCTCCCCTTCAAAATATTATTCTTCTTCTTCGGCCTCATCTAACTCCATAAGAGATTCATCTTTTGAACCTTCCTCATCTGACTTAGATTCCTCTTCTACTTAAGAGGGTTCATATCCTTGATTTAACTCTTTTGAATTATCAGATTCAGAATCACTAGCTTCCATATTCAAAAATTCCCAACCACCATCTTCAATAAATTTTTCTAGATCATTAGTAATAGTCTTCAAAATTGGCGTCCAATTCAAGTTCATTCTGCTTTCATAATTTAGTTTATATCCATGGAGTTCAGCCATTCCTTGATGCCATCAAGCGAAGATTGAGGAATGGTGTCATTGGAGTTTAGCCATTTCTGTTACTCGCTTGACAAATCCTTGAAAATCTGCATTATTTTATTTTTCATGTCCCTCTCTTGTTGTTCTTCCTCAATTTCATCAAGATCATACATTGACCTTCTTACCCCTCCTAAAGTTTGGACCACATCCATTACCTCCACATAAAACTGGACATCCTTGATCTTCTTGGTTCCCACACCATGATATGGTTATGCAAATGAAAATGAAGCAAAGTAATCATCTTTCTTCCTCTTCCATGAAAACCAAGCTCTTTAAATGGTATATCAAACTCTAGTTCAAAATATTTTATATGAGGTTGCTCCCATAGCTCTTTTACTCACTTGAGAAATCCTTGAAAATCTGCATTGATTTTATTTTTCTTGTCCCTCTCTTATTGTTCTTCCTCAATTTCATCAAGATCACACATTGACCTTCTTGCCCCTCCTAAAGTTTGGACCACATCCATTACCTCCACATAAAATTGGACATCCTTGGTCTTCTTGGTTCCCACGCCATGATATGGTTATGGAAATGAAAATGAAGCAAAGTAATCATCTTTCTTCCTTTTCCATGAAAACCAAACTCTCTAAATGGTATATCAAACTCTAGTTCAAAATATTTTAGATGAGGCTGCTCCCATAACTCTCTTACTCGCTTGAAAAATCCTTGAAACTTTGCATTGATTTTATTTTTCTTGTCCCTCTCTTTCTATTCTTCCTCAATTTCATCAGGATCATACATTGACCTTCTTGCCCCTCCTAAAGTTTGGACCACATCCATTACCACCACATAAAACTAGACATCCTTGGTCTTCTTGGTTCCCATGCCATGATATGGTTATGAAAATGAAAATGAAGCAAAGTAATCATGTTTCTTCCTCTTCCTTGAAAACCAAGCTCTCTAAATGGTATATCAAACTCTAGTTCAAAATATTTTAGATGAGGCCGCTCCCATAGCTCTTTTACTCTCTTGACAAATCCTTGAAAGTCTGCATTGATTTTATTTTTCCTGTCTCTCTCTTGATGTTCTTCCTCAACTTCATCAGGATCATTCAATGAACTTCTTTCCCCTCCTAATTTTTGGAACACATCCATTACCTCCACATAAAATTGGAAATCCTCGATCTTCTTGGTTCCCATGCTATGATATGGTTACACAACCATGGTGTTAGCAAGGAGCAATGAATAATTCTATGTTTTGGGGTTACTAGTTTGCAACTGCAAATTATGAAACCCAAGTGATACATTAAAATCCATTCCAACCTTCACAATTTTTTCATTTCTTGAATTCAAACTTAAACCAAATTCTCGAAATTCAATCCCTATTCCTGTTCCTACAGACTTTGTAAGATGAGGAAGAAGTTTGGGGCCATCTCTTTGAACTACCTCCATAGCTGCCTTATATTAGCATACATGAACAATATATGATTATATACATGACAAGGTCACTTAAAAATAGTATAATCAAAGTAAAAAATGTCTTGAAGAACATTTTATGGTTCTATCAACCCATCAGGAGAATGCCATAATTCATTCCACTGATGTTTATCTGTTAGAGCAATATGTTTACTTTTGTTGACTCTATTGGTATATCAGGGAGAGCACCTTAGAATTCAGCCCGATAGGCTATTTTTACTCTGATACTAGGTTGTGAGCTATTTTCATCTAGCCATCGATGGGGCTGTGATGAGGGTTCCACCAATGAAGCATTGTTAGGCCAATGGTATTGAATTTTTCTAGGAATGGGGGAAAGACTATGAGATTTTAATTTTATGGGTGTAATGGAGGCTATAATACGGATCTGATCACACAAATTTCTATAACTTTTATTGATCAAAAAATTAAAGTGTGGTGTATTTCTATGGTATATGAACGGTAGGTGAGGTAGAGGCTAGTGGAAAATGCTAGATTTTTCCAATCCCAACACCTTGAAACTTTGTATTGATTTTATTTTTCCTATCCCTCTCTTTTTCTTCTTCCTCAATTTCATCAGGATGGTACATTGACCTTCTTGTCCCTCCTAAGGTTTGGACCACATCCATTACCTCTGGTTGTTGTCCACAAAAGGATATAAAAGTCACAACAAATCTTAACCTAGGAATTGGACATTCCAGTAGGTGACTAACATCTTCTTATGGTCATTCATTTACTTTGTCAAACTAGGGAACGTATACTTGAAATAGAGCGGCACTGTATGTGCACTAAGAACCAATTTTAGCTACAACCTACTAGAAATAAATGCGTGAAAGGAATTATACTTCTGATGCAGGAACGTAAGGCAAAGTCTTATCAACTTAAGCATGACTTAATTAAAGAAGAAATCGTAACAACTATTACTGAGAAACAAACCATGAACTAGTTTTATGCTACAAGAATAGACATAGGGATGGATTCCTTATGCTACAGGAACAATATAAGACTGAGTTTGTGCTGAAACTTCCTAGAATGGAATTCTAACTGATAAACAACAGGAAATAAATAACTAACTACAGATACTTACTAAGTGGGCCCCCTTAGCAAGCATCAACCAATTTATGCAAGAATTGAACTCAAAACTTCATCAACTTTTATTCATAAACTTGGAAGCATATACATGGTTGTTCTGCTTGTAAGAAAACTAGCTCAAAACTATGTTCATCATTATAATACTAACTCAAACATACTCTGTTTTGTTCTCTTATTTCTAATCTAGTCTTTTTCTCTTCTCTACTTTCTCACTCATGCAGGAGGAAAATTTATTTATAGAAAAGAAACTAACTAACTAACTTAGCAGAGAAAGATGCAGATATAAATGCTTCCTAAGGGTGAGGAACATACTTCTCATAAATGAGAGTATATATATTCAACTGATTCAGAGAGAATCTAGCATTCCAATCTTCCTAGATTGATGACCATTTAGTTCTCCTCCCAACAACCCGGACAAAGAGTCATCGCTCAAACAACTTCCTCGATGCCATGTTGGAAATGGACTTCACTGCAGGACTGAATCCATTGCACATTGACTCGTTCATGCTAACTTCAGCAACCTGTGAAACACATGGTGATAGAGGCAAAAGAAAGCATGCATATAATAGCACGATACTCATCATTAATCACACACATTAAATTCATCTCATTTATCCAAAAACCACATGCATCGTATCAGTCAATTGGGAGGTCAAACAGGGCGATGAATATATACATACAGAGATATAAATCTGCAAGAATATAGGAATGCATTACCATAGGATACTTCCCATTTTTAGATAAAAGTTTATAATCAAAGAGTTTAAAACAACCATTAACAAAAGAGTAAAGGTTTTTAAAATTACATCATGACATTCAAATTATGAGCATTTTTTGGGCTCACCATTTTCCCCCTACTTATGCTAATGTTGGTCCTCCAGCATTAATCTTCCTAGTTGTTTCCCTGAAATCGGTTGGAGTAGCATGGCCTTGCATTGAAGTTCCAAACTTGTAGTAGAAGCCTCTGTAATTATGCCACCTTTCATACCTACGAGCTTCTATTTCTTCATTAACATTTGTGGCCAAATAAGGGTACAGGGACCACATCAAAACAGGAGGTCGAAATGTCAATGGTAACCATAATTCAAATATTTCCTGGAGACCCAACTGTATATACCTTTCTGATCTTCTGATGGCTGCTCTGAAATTCAAAGGACTATGAGGCTCGGATTTTCTTAGACCAATAGTCAGTCTCTCCTATCTTATTTTATTTCTGGAATTTGAAAGCTTCCAAAACAAATATGGTTGGTTTTTAAATTCATCATATACCTATTTTCTGAGATCAAATATTTTTATTCTTGTTGTAGGATCATAAAATCCATATGCAACAGTGAACCAAGTTCTTAGAGCTATTTGAGGATCTGAGCTTTCTGGTCACAGGGGAATTGGTTCTTTCCTTTCAGCTTCCTCACAATCCTCTAATTGCTTCCCATAATTAATCTCATTAGCCACCCAAGACATAAGTGACCTCAAATGAATGTCACCAATGTAAAGAAGTGGATTCCACTCTATTTCAAAAGGTATTAAAAACCCATGCAAATAAAATTCACACAAAGAATTTCCTAACCAATTAGGTGTTGTCTAATAGGCATCATAAAACTCTTTAGCAAAATGAATGACAGGGTCCATATTTTTGGAAATTCTAATTAATTGGAACCACAAAAACTGCTCCTTAAGGCTCATTGCATACACCCTTGGAGGTGGTCTACATTCCATGATTTTCCCAGCTACTTTCATCATTTCATTCATTTTCTCCTTTATTTCCTAGATTTCCTATCTTTGGTTTTCAATTTCCTTCTTTAATTTCTTCTTCTCCTCTTCCCACAGACTTTGTTGCATTTCAATTTTAGCCAGATGGCGGAAACTCGAAGTTCGAAGTGTCACATGCCTCCAGGCAATTTTAAGATATTATAAATACTCAATCAGTAATGTTCTTTTGTACACAACCAATGCACGACAAGGTTTGGAGGGCAATGGTGTTTCATTGAATATCTCAGTTTGTTCAGGTTCTTCTTCTTGTTGTTCAAGAGGGGATTGTGCTTCTCCTAAAATTCTCTCAACTACATCATCAAAATCATTAAGGTTTGGCATCCTCCTTTCATCACTACAACCTTGTTGTACTTCCCCAACTTTCTCTATTTCAATTTGTAACTCCCTGGGAATAATAGAGGAGTTGTGTGGAACATTCTCAGATACACTCTGAGAATCCTCATGAATAAGCTCCTCAGATTCCTTCGAAATGACTATAATTTCTGGTTGGACAGAGGTTGAGGTATTTTTACCCTATTTTCTTGTTGAAACTCTTCTAGGCAATGTAGCAGACGTAGGAGGTTCTTTTGCAGCTTTCCTCTTTCTAAATTTCCTAGGGGATTCAGACTTAGTAGGAGAGGATGATGATGAAACTATGGTGACAACAGGTGTTGATGTAGGGAAAAGCTGGTAGCACGTTTTCGCTTTTGTGTTTGAGGGTTTGCTTCTGGGGTATGCTCAGCACTGGATGGTTTGCCTACTTTTGTTTTCTTTTAACAGACCTAGTTTTTATCTGGGTAAAAGGCTCAGGTGTGGAGGCTACAGGACTAGGTGCTGCAGGAGTATATGATTCTTGCTCAGCTTCCCTACTCGTAGACTCTACTCTCTTTCTCTTTTTATTTTTCTTGGACTGAGCAGGGAGTGTTCTTGGAGGTTCTTGAGGTTGCAGTCTTTTCTGGGCAAAAAATTCTTGCCAAGAAAGGGGTGATACATCCCTCAAAGAATGCTCAATAAAAAATTTAATAAGGGCATGATGGGTGATGGAATTATCTTTACCCTTCTGAGTTTCATAGGCACTATGCTCCAAAAGATTTAACAAAAAATCTGGGACATTAACAGCTAACCTATGCCTCATATGACTTAACAGTTTAAAATGGTAGGAATGAAAATCAGAAAAATGTCCTTCACAAGTCAAATATCTGATTATGAAGGAGACATATTTTGTATATGGATAAGGCAGTGAGACCCGTTTGCATCCTCGCTTTGAAACTTCTAAGGGTCCATCCATTGGCAATGTAAATTCTGCCCTGGAAGAGACAACATCCCTTCCTGAAGGGAAGTTCTCTCCTACTGCTGGAAGCCCAGTCACTTCAGCAATCTATTCCTCTTTTATGGCTACTATTAAACCCCATACTATAGCCTCTCCCTCCGAAAGAGTTCTTAAAAATTCACCTGCAGCTTCCTCGTTGAAGGAATCTATCCTTAGAAAATAGTTCATCCATCCACAAATACTGAATGCCTAAACCACCTGAGGATCTTGTGTTAAGGCCTCATGAGTTGTTGGCTCATGTCTGACTAGTTGACCACCCATATTCAAAAACTGACTCTACTAAAATCCCTGAAACTTAACCTCTTCTTGAGAATTTGAAAAACACTTTTTCTTTTCTTTTCGGCCTGTTTACCTTTCTTTTCTTTCCAAAAATGATATAAAAGACAATTGCATGCAATGATTTTTAGAAACTACTTAATTAAGAAGTTAACTTGCTGATCAGGGAAAAAGCACACATTCATTCTTGGGAAATACAATTAAAAATTATTTTTAACAGACGTGGCACTAGCAAAAAAAAGAAATTTGAAACAAATTATCCCCACCCCCTACTTAAGATTTGACATGTGTCCTCACATGTGCGAAAGGATAGGCGAAGAATGACCAGTAATGATTGATAGACACTTGTAATAAATGAATAAATAAAATAAATGAATGATGTGACCAATAAAAACAATATCGAGTACCTTGTATTAAATTCTTGTGGATGTTGGGAGATATCACAACATAGCTTGAAATGACATCTTGAAAAAGAAATCATAAATGGAGGTAGTACGGTAGGATGGGTGATGTGGATGGGTGACGTGGAAAAGAAAGATGGTGATGAATGGTGATGGAGAAAGTGATTTTCGTTAAAAAGAAAACCTTTATTATGGACATACAACAGAGTTTTTAAAGAGATACTACAGGAAGAAGACCAAAGCCTTTCACTGCATGATGATCAGTGGCTGCATCTGAAACAAACTGCTTCATAAATTAGTCTTTTGATGTAGGCTTATGATACAACCGAAGTCGGTGTCCATTAACCAGCAATTTGAAGCAGACGAGATCTATTGTAGCCAACTGAACTGAACCATTATCAAATACATTTTCTATTTCATATAGACCAAGCCATCTTCTTGTAAGTTTACCTTGATTCTCTTTATACCTGGAGTAATAGAGTAGCGCCCAATCACCAATGGAGAAATTCTTAGTTCGGATATTGTGGTCATGCCATTTCTTCCTTTGCTGCTGGATGGCTTCAGTGTGCTATAGGGAAGCTTTCCTTATCTCATCCAATGCATTCAGTTGTAGGAGGCATTCCTTTTGTGCTTTTGAAAGATTAATTTTAAGCTGAAGAGCAACCCTTAAGGTCTTATGCTCAAACTCTATTGGAAACATGGCAGTTTTTCCATAAAGTAACTCAAAAGGGGTAAACCTGTAGTTGTTTTTCATGTTGTCCTATAGGCCCAGACTACTTCTAGAAGATAACTGCTCCAATCTTTCTTGTGTAATTATACTATTTTTGTAAGGATTACCTCCAATTCTCTATTAGTAACCTCTGCCTGACCATTGGCTTGAGGGTGATATGGGCTTGACTTCCTGTGCCTGATTTTGTAGTCATTCATTAATGTAGTGATCAGTTTTGATGTAAACTAAGCTCCTTGATCAGTAACAAGTTCTCTTGGGAATCCAAACCAGGTAAAAATCTGCTCATAGAGGAACTCTGCAAATTTATTATCACAGGCATATGTCATTGATTTCACTTCCACCCACTTAGTTACATAATCAGTGCAAACCAGAATGTAGGATTTCCCATTGGATGGAGGATCAATAGGCCCAACAAAATCCATTCCCCACTTATCAAAGGGACTAACTACCACTTGCTGATACAGGGGCATTTCATCTGACCTTGTTGGTCTCCCCATTCATTGACATCTATCACATTTTCTGGTGTAGGCGACAACATCCTTGTGTAGTGTGGGCCAATAGTACCCTGTGTTAAGAACTTTCATTGATGTTCTTTTGGATGCAAAGTGCCCACCACATGGCTCATCATGAAAATCATGCAAAATGTCATAGGTCTCATCTTCTCTAACACACCTTCGCATGACATGGTCAAGTCCTATTTAAAACAAACAGTTTGCAATCCATGAAAATTTCAAACTTTTCTCAATCAACAGCTTTTTGTCCTTTGGTGAGAAGTGAGCTGGAATTTTGTTGG
>CM021102.1:640159300-640172856 GCA_007115665.2 Sequoiadendron giganteum
GTAGTCATGCCAAAATATGCTGACCCTGGGAGTCCTGTGGTACAAATAAATATTAATGGTCAGATGGTAAAGAATGTTTTGGTTGACCTTGGTGCAACCACTAATGTAATGACCAAGCATACTATAGAGTATTTGAATATCCTAACCATTAGGTCTACACCTACCGTCCTAAAACTTGCTGATAGTTACAGTAACACCTGATGGTATGGTAGAAGATATAATTGTCAACCTTAAGTCTTGGGAATACCCAACAGATTTCACCATATTGTCCACAATGGCAACTTTGGGAGGATATCCTATCATCCTAGATAGACCATGGTTGGCCACAATTGATGCTTTTATATGATGTCATTTAGGAGACATGACAATTTCTGATCATCAGTCAACAAAGAAATTGGCCTTATACCCACCTACCCAGCCTCAGCAAGACTTGTCTCAACCAATTTGGCCAAATTTAGGTGAGGAAACTGAAGAATTCAGTTCATTGGCTCACTTAATGATGTTGCAAACTAATCCATTTTCCCAACTTCAGAGTGAGGATGACCTACTGTTACAAATTTTTCAATCCAATTCCGATATGAATAGCCCATCTAGTTTAGATAACTATCCTCAACAGTGCTTCCTACAACAAATAAATCCTAAGAGCCTGCCATTTAAAATTCCTGCTGTCTATCAACATTTTCTTCCACAAGAAATACAAACACCACATTTATCAGTAGAATCCATGAATGATCTTACCAAGCAAATTGAGTTGTCCCCATGACACTATCTGAATATCAATAATAAGTTGCCTCAATCTCAACAAACTACCCTAGTCACAATGCTACAAGATCAACACAAAGATTTTGCATGGGACTATGGGGATATGAAGGGAATAGATCCTCAACTCTATACCCATAGGATCTAAATTAAGGAAGATTGTTCACCTGTTAGGCAGCCTCAAAGAAGGATAAACCCAACACTCAGGGAAATAGTTAAAAATGAGCTTCAAAAATTGCTTGATACTGGTTTCATCTACCCCATTTCAAACAGTCAATGGGTATCTCCACTTGTGATCGTTCCTAAAAAAGGTGGAAAATGGAGAGTTTGTGTAGACTACAGAGAGCTGAATACTGCAACTAAAAATGATCACTTTCCATTACTATTTTTTGATCAAGTACTAGACTCATTGTCTAGAAAAAAATATTTCTCATTTTTGGATGGATATAGTGGGTATAATCAAATTAAAATTGCCCCTGGGGATCAAGACAAAACAACCTTTACCTGTCCATGGGGGACTTTTGCTTACTCTGTCCTACCTTATGGCCTATGTAATGCACCTGCAACATTTCAAAGGGTAGTAATTAGTATTTTTGCTGACATTTCTCATGATTCTATGAAGATTTATATGGATGAATTCACCACTTATGGAGTTACTTATGAAGAAGCATTAGCAAATTTGGAGAAAGTGTTGAAAAGATGCCAGGAGCACAATTTGTCTTTAAATAGTGAGAAGTGTTTTATGATGATGCAAGAAGGAATTGTTTTAGGCCATCATATCTCTCCAATAGGAATTCAAGTTGATCCTTCAAAAATAGAAGTCATTCTAACTTTGCAAACACCTATGAAACAAAAGGATGTTAGAAAATTCTTAGGACATGCTGAATATTCTAGAAGATTTATTAAAGATTTCAGCAAAATAGTCAATCCCTTGTATGCCTTACTGAATAAGGATTGTGAATTTAACTAGACTGAGGCCTATGAAAAAATCTTTCCTGTAGCTTAAGAACTTACTTACTAAAGCACCTGTTCTTCAAGGACCCAAGTGGAGTCTGCCCTTTCATATACAGATAGATGCTTCTGATTATGCCATAGGGGTAGTGTTAGGACAGAAGGAGAATTCCATAGAACATGCCATCTATTTCATTAGCAAAAACATTCAAGGCCCAGAATTAAACTATACTGTCACAAAGAAAGAATTGCTACTAGTTGTGTATGCTCTAAATAAGTTTCGGCATTATGTCACTAGGTACCAAATATTTGTTCATACAAATCATGTAGGAATAAGGTACCTCATGAATAAGCCTGCCATATCTGGTAAATTAGCAAGGTGGCTTCTATTGTTGCAGGAATTTGATATCATAGTTATTGATAAGCTAGGCAGGGCAAATGTGGTGGCTGATTTCTTATCAAGACTTCAAACAACTACACTTGCCACATTTGAGGTAATTGATGATAGCTTTCCTAATGAACATATATTTTCTATTGCTGTTCAAACTTCATGGTATGCAAATATTGTAAATTATTTAGCAGCCAACAAAATTCCAGCTCACTTCTCACCAAAGGACAAAAAGCTGTTGATTGAGAAAAGTTTGAAATTTTCATGGATTGCAAACTGTTTGTTTTAAATAGGACTTGACCATGTCATGCGAAGGTGTGTTAGAGAAGATGAGACCTATGACATTTTGCATGATTTTCATGATGAGCCATGTGGTGGGCACTTTGCATCCAAAAGAACATCAATGAAAGTTCTTAACACAGGGTACTATTGGCCCACACTACACAAGGATGTTGTCGCCTACACCAGAAAATGTGATAGATGTCAATGAATGGGGAGACCAACAAGGTCAGATGAAATGCCCCTGTATCAGCAAGTGGTAGTTAGTCCCTTTGATAAGTGGGGAATGGATTTTGTTGGGCCTATTGATCCTCCATCCAATGGGAAATCCTACATTCTGGTTTGCACTGATTATGTAACTAAGTGGGTGGAAGTGAAATCAATGACATATGCCTGTGATAATAAATTTGCAGAGTTCCTCTATGAGCAGATTTTTACCTGGTTTGGATTCCCAAGAGAACTTGTTACTGATCAAGGAGCTTAGTTTACATCAAAACTGATCACTACATTAATGAATGACTACAAAATCAGGCACAGGAAGTCAAGCCCATATCACCCTCAAGCCAATGGTCAGGCAGAGGTTACTAATAGAGAATTGGAGGTAATCCTTACAAAAATAGTATAATTACACAAGAAAGATTGGAGCAGTTATCTTCTAGAAGTAGTCTGGGCCTATAGGACAACATGAAAAACAACTACAGGTTTACCCCTTTTGAGTTACTTTATGGAAAAACTGCCATGTTTCCAATAGAGTTTGAGCATAAGACCTTAAGGGTTGCTCTTCAGCTTAAAATTAATCTTTCAAAAGCACAAAAGGAATGCCTCCTACAACTGAATGCATTGGATGAGATAAGGAAAGCTTCCCTATAGCACACTGAAGCCATCCAGCAGCAAAGGAAGAAATGGCATGACCACAATATCCGAACTAAGAATTTCTCCATTGGTGATTGGGCGCTACTCTATTACTCCAGGTATAAAGAGAATCAAGGTAAACTTACAAGAAGATGGCTTGGTCTATATGAAATAGAAAATGTATTTGATAATGGTTCAGTTCAGTTGGCTACAATAGATCTCGTCTGCTTCAAATTGCTGGTTAATGGACACCGACTTCGGTTGTATCATAAGCCTACATCAAAAGACTAATTTATGAAGCAGTTTGTTTCAGATGCAGCCACTGATCATCATGCAGTGAAAGGCTTTGGTCTTCTTCCTGTAGTATCTCTTTAAAAACTCTGTTGTATGTCCATAATAAAGGTTTTCTTTTTAACGAAAATCACTTTCTCCATCACCATTCATCACCATCTTTCTTTTCCACGTCACCCATCCACATCACCCATCCTACCGTACTACCTCCATTTATGATTTCTTTTTCAAGATGTCATTTCAAGCTATGTTGTGATATCTCCCAACATCCACAAGAATTTAATACAAGGTACTCGATATTGTTTTTATTGGTCACATCATTCATTTATTTTATTTATTCATTTATTACAAGTGTCTATCAATCATTACTGGTCATTCTTCGCCTATCCTTTCGCACATGTGAGGACACATGTCAAATCTTAAGTAGGGGGTGGGGATAATTTGTTTCAAATTTCTTTTTTTTGCTAGTGCCACGTCTGTTAAAAATAATTTTTAATTGTATTTCCCAAGAATGAATGTGTGCTTTTTCCCTGATCAGCAAGTTAACTTCTTAATTAAGTAGTTTCTAAAAATCATTGCATGCAATTGTCTTTTATATCATTTTTGGAAAGAAAAGAAAGGTAAACAGGCCGAAAAGAAAAGAAAAAGTGTTTTTCAAATTCTCAAGAAGAGGTTAAGTTTCAGGGATTTTAGTAGAGTCAGTTTTTGAATATGGGTGGTCAACTAGTCAGACATGAGCCAACAACTCATGAGGCCTTAACACAAGATCCTCAGGTGGTTTAGGCATTCAGTATTTGTGGATGGATGAACTATTTTCTAAGGATAGATTCCTTCAACGAGGAAGCTGCAGGTGAATTTTTAAGAACTCTTTCGGAGGGAGAGGCTATAGTATGGGGTTTAATAGTAGCCATAAAAGAGGAATAGATTGCTGAAGTGACTGGGCTTCCAGCAGTAGGAGAGAACTTCCCTTCAGGAAGGGATGTTGTCTCTTCCAGGGCAGAATTTACATTGCCAATGGATGGACCCTTAGAAGTTTCAAAGCGAGGATGCAAACGGGTCTCACTGCCTTATCCATATACAAAATATGTCTCCTTCATAATCAGATATTTGACTTGTGAAGGACATTTTTCTGATTTTCATTCCTACCATTTTAAACTGTTAAGTCATATGAGGCATAGGTTAGCTGTTAATGTCCCAGATTTTTTGTTAAATCTTTTGGAGCATAGTGCCTATGAAACTCAGAAGGGTAAAGATAATTCCATCACCCATCATGCCCTTATTAAATTTTTTATTGAGCATTCTTTGAGGGATGTATCACCCCTTTCTTGGCAAGAATTTTTTGCCCAGAAAAGACTGCAACCTCAAGAACCTCCAAGAACACTCCCTGCTCAGTCCAAGAAAAATAAAAAGAGAAAGAGAGTAGAGTCTACGAGTAGGGAAGCTGAGCAAGAATCATATACTCCTGCAGCACCTAGTCCTGTAGCCTCCACACCTGAGCCTTTTACCCAGATAAAAACTAGGTCTGTTAAAAGAAAACAAAAGTAGGCAAACCATCCAGTGCTGAGCATACCCCAGAAGCAAACCCTCAAACACAAAAGCGAAAACGTGCTACCAGCTTTTCCCTACATCAACACCTGTTGTCACCATAGTTTCATCATCATCCTCTCCTACTAAGTCTGAATCCCCTAGGAAATTTAGAAAGAGGAAAGCTGCAAAAGAACCTCCTACGTCTGCTACATTGCCTAGAAGAGTTTCAACAAGAAAATAGGGTAAAAATACCTCAACCTCTGTCCAACCAGAAATTATAGTCATTTCGAAGGAATCTGAGGAGCTTATTCATGAGGATTCTCAGAGTGTATCTGAGAATGTTCCACACAACTCCTCTATTATTCCCAGGGAGTTACAAATTGAAATAGAGAAAGTTGGGGAAGTACAACAAGGTTGTAGTGATGAAAGGAGGATGCCAAACCTTAATGATTTTGATGATGTAGTTGAGAGAATTTTAGGAGAAGCACAATCCCCTCTTGAACAACAAGAAGAAGAACCTGAACAAACTGAGATATTCAATGAAACACCATTGCCCTCCAAACCTTGTCGTGCATTGGTTGTGTACAAAAGAACATTACTGATTGAGTATTTATAATATCTTAAAATTGCCTGGAGGCATGTGACACTTCGAACTTCGAGTTTCCGCCATCTGGCTAAAATTGAAATGCAACAAAGTCTGTGGGAAGAGGAGAAGAAGAAATTAAAGAAGGAAATTGAAAACCAAAGATAGGAAATCTAGGAAATAAAGGAGAAAATGAATGAAATGATGAAAGTAGCTGGGAAAATCATGGAATGTAGACCACCTCCAAGGGTGTATGCAATGAGCCTTAAGGAGCAGTTTTTGTGGTTCCAATTAATTAGAATTTCCAAAAATATGGACCCTGTCATTCATTTTGCTAAAGAGTTTTATGATGCCTATTAGACAACACCTAATTGGTTAGGAAATTCTTTGTGTGAATTTTATTTGCATGGGTTTTTAATACCTTTTGAAATAGAGTGGAATCCACTTCTTTACATTGGTGACATTCATTTGAGGTCACTTATGTCTTGGGTGGCTAATGAGATTAATTATGGGAAGCAATTAGAGGATTGTGAGGAAGCTGAAAGGAAAGAACCAATTCCCCTGTGACCAGAAAGCTCAGATCCTCAAATAGCTCTAAGAACTTGGTTCACTGTTGCATATGGATTTTATGATCCTACAACAAGAATAAAAATATTTGATCTCAGAAAATAGGTATATGATGAATTTAAAAACCAACCATATTTGTTTTGGAAGCTTTCAAATTCCAGAAATAAAATAAGATAGGAGAGACTGACTATTGGTCTAAGAAAATCCGAGCCTCATAGTCCTTTGAATTTCAGAGCAGCCATCAGAAGATCAGAAAGGTATATACAGTTGGGTCTCCAGGAAATATTTGAATTATGGTTACCATTGACATTTCGACCTCCTGTTTTGATGTGGTCCCTGTACCCTTATTTGGCCACAAATGTTAATGAAGAAATAGAAGCTCGTAGGTATGAAAGGTGGCATAATTACAGAGGCTTCTACTACAAGTTTGGAACTTCAATGCAAGGCCATGCTACTCCAACCGATTTCAGGGAAACAACTAGGAAGATTAATGCTGGAGGACCAACATTAGCATAAGTAGGGGGAAAATGGTGAGCCCAAAAAATGCTCATAATTTGAATGTCATGATGTAATTTTAAAAACCTTTACTCTTTTGTTAATGGTTGTTTTAAACTCTTTGATTATAAACTTTTATCTAAAAATGGGAAGTATCCTATGGTAATGCATTCCTATATTCTTGCAGATTTATATCTCTGTATGTATATATTCATCGCCCTGTTTGACCTCCCAATTGACTGATACGATGCATGTGGTTTTTGGATAAATGAGATGAATTTAATGTGTGTGATTAATGATGAGTATCGTGCTATTATATGCATGCTTTCTTTTGCCTCTATCACCATGTGTTTCACAGGTTGCTGAAGTTAGCATGAACGAGTCAATGTGCAATGGATTCAGTCCTGCAGTGAAGTCCATTTCCAACATGGCATCGAGGAAGTTGTTTGAGCGATGACTCTTTGTCCGGGTTGTTGGGAGGAGAACTAAATGGTCATCAATCTAGGAAGATTGGAATGCTAGATTCTCTCTGAATCAGTTGAATATATATACTCTCATTTATGAGAAGTATGTTCCTCACCCTTAGGAAGCATTTATATCTGCATCTTTCTCTGCTAAGTTAGTTAGTTAGTTTCTTTTCTATAAATAAATTTTCCTCCTGCATGAGTGAGAAAGTAGAGAAGAGAAAAAGACTAGATTAGAAATAAGAGAACAAAACAGAGTATGTTTGAGTTAGTATTATAATGATGAACATAGTTTTGAGCTAGTTTTCTTACAAGCAGAACAACCATGTATATGCTTCCAAGTTTATGAATAAAAGTTGATGAAGTTTTGAGTTCAATTCTTGCATAAATTGGTTGATGCTTGCTAAGGGGGCCCACTTAGTAAGTATCTGTAGTTAGTTATTTATTTCCTGTTGTTTATCAGTTAGAATTCCATTCTAGGAAGTTTCAGCACAAACTCAGTCTTATATTGTTCCTGTAGCATAAGGAATCCATCCCTATGTCTATTCTTGTAGCATAAAACTAGTTCATGGTTTGTTTCTCAGTAATAGTTGTTACGATTTCTTCTTTAATTAAGTCATGCTTAAGTTGATAAGACTTTGCCTTACGTTCCTGCATCAGAAGTATAATTCCTTTCACGCATTTATTTCTAGTAGGTTGTAGCTAAAATTGGTTCTTAGTGCACATACAGTGCCGCTCTATTTCAAGTATACGTTCCCTAGTTTGACAAAGTAAATGAATGACCATAAGAAGATGTTAGTCACCTACTGGAATGTCCAATTCCTAGGTTAAGATTTGTTGTGACTTTTATATCCTTTTGTGGACAACAACCAGAGGTAATGGATGTGGTCCAAACCTTAGGAGGGACAAGAAGGTCAATGTACCATCCTGATGAAATTGAGGAAGAAGAAAAAGAGAGGGATAGGAAAAATAAAATCAATACAAAGTTTCAAGGTGTTGGGATTGGAAAAATCTAGCATTTTCCACTAGCCTCTACCTCACCTACCGTTCATATACCATAGAAATACACCACACTTTAATTTTTTGATCAATAAAAGTTATAGAAATTTGTGTGATCAGATCCGTATTATAGCCTCCATTACACCCATAAAATTAAAATCTCATAGTCTTTCCCCCATTCCTAGAAAAATTCAATACCATTGGCCTAACAATGCTTCATTGGTGGAACCCTCATCACAGCCCCATCGATGGCTAGATGAAAATAGCTCACAACCTAGTATCAGAGTAAAAATAGCCTATCGGGCTGAATTCTAAGGTGCTCTCCCTGATATACCAATAGAGTCAACAAAAGTAAACATATTGCTCTAACAGATAAACATCAGTGGAATGAATTATGGCATTCTCCTGATGGGTTGATAGAACCATAAAATGTTCTTCAAGACATTTTTTACTTTGATTATACTATTTTTAAGTGACCTTGTCATGTATATAATCATATATTGTTCATGTATGCTAATATAAGGCAGCTATGGAGGTAGTTCAAAGAGATGGCCCCAAACTTCTTCCTCATCTTACAAAGTCTGTAGGAACAGGAATAGGGATTGAATTTCGAGAATTTGGTTTAAGTTTGAATTCAAGAAATGAAAAAATTGTGAAGGTTGGAATGGATTTTAATGTATCACTTGGGTTTCATAATTTGCAGTTGCAAACTAGTAACCCCAAAACATAGAATTATTCATTGCTCCTTGCTAACACCATGGTTGTGTAACCATATCATAGCATGGGAACCAAGAAGATCGAGGATTTCCAATTTTATGTGGAGGTAATGGATGTGTTCCAAAAATTAGGAGGGGAAAGAAGTTCATTGAATGATCCTGATGAAGTTGAGGAAGAACATCAAGAGAGAGACAGGAAAAATAAAATCAATGCAGACTTTCAAGGATTTGTCAAGAGAGTAAAAGAGCTATGGGAGCGGCCTCATCTAAAATATTTTGAACTAGAGTTTGATATACCATTTAGAGAGCTTGGTTTTCAAGGAAGAGGAAGAAACATGATTACTTTGCTTCATTTTCATTTTCATAACCATATCATGGCATGGGAACCAAGAAGACCAAGGATGTCTAGTTTTATGTGGTGGTAATGGATGTGGTCCAAACTTTAGGAGGGGCAAGAAGGTCAATGTATGATCCTGATGAAATTGAGGAAGAATAGAAAGAGAGGGACAAGAAAAATAAAATCAATGCAAAGTTTCAAGGATTTTTCAAGCGAGTAAGAGAGTTATGGGAGCAGCCTCATCTAAAATATTTTGAACTAGAGTTTGATATACCATTTAGAGAGTTTGGTTTTCATGGAAAAGGAAGAAAGATGATTACTTTGCTTCATTTTCATTTCCATAACCATATCATGGCGTGGGAACCAAGAAGACCAAGGATGTCCAATTTTATGTGGAGGTAATGGATGTGGTCCAAACTTTAGGAGGGGCAAGAAGGTCAATGTGTGATCTTGATGAAATTGAGGAAGAACAATAAGAGAGGGACAAGAAAAATAAAATCAATGCAGATTTTCAAGGATTTCTCAAGTGAGTAAAAGAGCTATGGGAGCAACCTCATATAAAATATTTTGAACTAGAGTTTGATATACCATTTAAAGAGCTTGGTTTTCATGGAAGAGGAAGAAAGATGATTACTTTGCTTCATTTTCATTTGCATAACCATATCATGGTGTGGGAACCAAGAAGATCAAGGATGTCCAGTTTTATGTGGAGGTAATGGATGTGGTTCAAAATTTAGGAGGGGCAAGAAGGTCAATGTATGATCCTAATGAAATTGAGGAAGAACAACAAGAGAGGGTCAAGAAAAATAAAATCAATGCAAATTTTCAAGGATTTTTCAAGCGAGTAAGAGAAATGACTGAACTCCATTGATGCCATTCCTCAATCTTCGCTTGATGGCATCAAGGAATGGCTAAAGTCCATGGATATAAAGTATTATGAAAACATAATGAACTTGAACTGGTGGCAAATTTTGAAGACTATTACTGATGATCTAGAAAAATTTATTGAAGATGGTGGTTTGGAATTTTTGAATATGGAAGCTAGTGATTCTGATTCTGATAATTCAGAAGAGTTAGATCAAGGATATGAACCCTCTAATGTAGAAGAGGAATTAGAATCAGATAAGGAAGGTTCAGAAGATGAATCTCTTGTGGAGTTAGATGAGGACGAAGAAGAAGAAGAAGATTTTGAAGGGGAGGAAGGTAAAACATGGGATGAATTAGAAGCTGAAGCTAGAAATGTAGATAAGGAAAAAGGAGATGAGTCTAACAGTGAAGAGGAAAAGTGATGATGAAAGGTAAAAGCTACAGGGATGTCTCAGGCACCTCATATTAGAGATTCAAGTGGAATGCCTTCCAAGAGGCATAAAGTCATATGAATTGAGTTCATCGACATCCTTCTACTATTTATTCATGCACATAAAGGGTTCAACTATTTATGCAAATGAAGCATAAATGTTAACTTGATCAGTGATGTTAGTTCGGTAGTTTTACTTCTATGACAACCATCCATTAGGCCATTCTATGCGGGAGAATGTTTGTGTTTTTAGTTAGCTTTTTTGGATAGATCTACTTGGTGTTAAGGACATTCAATTTATCTTTTGAATATTAAGAAGTCTAGTATTAAACTCTTCTCTATGTTGATCAGATCAGGTTGTAGGTTTTTTATTGCTGATTTCTTATATATGGTTTTTTTTAAAACTTGGAAGACATGAATTTACTACCTTTTTAAAAATTAGATGGACACATTATGTGGCTGGTTAGCTACGCCAAGTAATGTACACTACAAGGATGTGTTAGATCTATAGGATTCGTACCAAGATGCATCAAAACATTCTTACATGTTAAAAGAATGAAAACATCATGAGGAAGGATGGAAAAGATGCATGTGGATCACTTAGTAGAATGGCAACATGAATTCAAGGAAGCACTCCTTGAGATACTATGTTTGAGAGAAAAGAAGATGAATCAAATCAACATGGGACTAAATTTCTCAAATGATACAACTCATAACTTAAATGAGGACACTTAAGAGATGTTAAAAGATAATGGTCATTAATTAAAAGATGCGATGAAAATAAGGCATGAATGTCACCCACTACCCTTTAAGGCAAACAATATTTTTTTCCTCAACATGAAATAATGGGACAATTGAGTGGGATCTAGGGCCAACAGAGAAGCACTTTAGAACTCATCCTACGCATCAATAAACAACTCAGCACAAGAAATGGAAATTGACATATTAACACAACAATATCAAACTAAGTTATTGAAATTGAAAGTCAACTATTGATACCTCGTTCTCCATTCAGATTAAAAAATCAGCCCACTTTTTGCTTTGTAACTTTTCCTTTTCAAATTGCTTTGGATGTCCTCCATATTTCTCGTCCTATCAAAACATGGCACATGGACTAGTTAAACTAATTGATATGCAATCATTTACTTTTTCCTAGGGAATTAAAAAAATATCAATTAACATATTAAATATACTTACAAATTTATAGATCAAGGCCTATAAACCTTTTTGGCCACTGTGATGCGTGGCATGAAGTTTTTGAAGCCTAGTTTTGGAGGCCTTGTCTTGAAACATATACTAATTCAATTTAACTATGCACAAATAAAATTTAAAAATCGTTTAATAAATTTGATATAATCTTATCAGAAAATTCAAATACTTGCGTACTCTCCTCACCGGACTTCCTCTGTGCTTCGAACTTCTCATATTCTTTTACAAGCTCTTTCCATACTTTGACACTTACATCAAATGGCCTTTTTTTGAGCCTTAGTTCAAGAGGGATTTTTTTATCTTCTTTGTTTGGTTGCATTGAAATCTCTTCCAATTTTGAGACACTCGTAGCTTTACCTTCTTCACAGACCGACCTGTGCCATATTCAGTCTCCATGTCATTGATAACTGCTTTTTGCAAGTGTATGGGTATCTTTGAGAATGGAAAATGTAGATGGTCTTTGAACCGTTGAAGGCATGATTCCTTCAACCTATGAACAAACCCTTTTCCAATAGTTGTCATTCAGATTTCCCCTAAAACCACATCATATTCTACCTTGCTATTGAAGGTACCAATGCAAGATTGAAAACTTGTCGTGGCGAAAGAAGTCTGTGTCCTAGGAGTGGGTGGGACAGTGGAAGCCTCTGCTCCCTATTCTACATTCCTAGAGTTTAATGTTATTGATTTCCTCCTGGATCTTTTGCTTGATCCAGGACTACTTGGGGAATCAATTGATTCCCTTTGACATGGTTGACATGGTTGATTTGGTTGCAATGTTTCAGGGGCTTCACTAGATCAGTTTTCTATGTATCTCGCAAGCATTGTCTAGCGCACATCATCCAATTTTTTCACTACCTCTACCCCCAATATGGAAGCCAATGCCTCTTTATCTTTGTCAGTCACACATCCCTATTTATATATATAAAATAAATTTCTTCTTTTAAATTTAAAAAGTAAAAAGTAAAAAGTAAAAAGTAAAAATGAAAGAAACAAGGGAAACATTTACAAATCTATAAATTGACAATGAATTACCTCATTGTGGCCAAAGTTTGCTCCCTTTGTTCTCTTTCCTCTATCTCTTGACATTTTGAGGTGACCTAGGGAAAATTATTTTCGTCTAGTCTGTGGAGGCAAACAAAGTACACTCTGTCAGGTATGAAAGTCTTCGTCCAATTTGTGGTATGAAAGTTTTACCTTGAATGACTCTATTTCTGGATTTAAATGCCTATGAATCAATTGCTTGTGTACCTGTATAGAATATAAATATATTTGAAAGGATATAAATATATGCAAAATGAAACAATGTATTGTAAAAAAATCAACGCTTGCGCACCTGTATAGAATGGTAATCTTTGGGGGATAAAAAGGGTGTGAAGTGTGATTTTATTGAGAGTTGACATAGATATGTCCCATGCTCGAGTCGCATCCGTTGATTAGAAAGAAAATGAATGTGTGTGCACAATCAATTTGAAACCACAAGCTCATTGTTTTGTTAAATATTTGTGGGAACAAAAAAAACAAATTGTAGCCTTACCTATGGTGTCGCAAACTAAATTGAATTTCTGATCTACTTGCTTGTAGCCCTCCTTCGCGTCGTTTTTCCCTTTTTTGTCCTCTCTTCCTTCACGTGGATTTTTTCTCTTGTCATCTCTTCCTTCGTGCGACCATTTTCTCTTGTCATCTCTTCCTTCTTGATTCGGGAAGTTTTAAATTTTTGTTCCTAGTTCAGTAGTCGACGCCATAGTCGGCCTAGAAAAGTGTGCCTAATTTAGCGCCACCTTTCAGCCAAAAAATGTAATCTATTTGGGATGCAAAAGGCGGCGCAAATTGTGCCTAATTTAG
>CM021102.1:640172956-640325756 GCA_007115665.2 Sequoiadendron giganteum
TGGGAGGAATCTTCCTAGAGTGTCTCTTCTTCTATGCATGTAACGGACTTAACTAAAAATTGAAGGATTTGAAAATTCTTAAATAATCACACTAAACTACTACTAACAATGACTATGACAGGTTCTTAGCTTGAGTGAAGGAATGGTTCGGGAGGAATCTTCCTAGAGTGTCTCTTCTTCTATGCATGTAATGGACTTAATTGAAAATAGAAGGATTTGAAAATTCTTAAATAATCACACTAAACTACTGCTAACAATGACTATGACAGGTTCTTAGCTTGACACCATCCCCGACAACGGTGCCAAAAATGGTTGTTGTCCACAAAAGGATATAAAAGTCACAACAAATCTTAACCTGGGAATTGGACATTCTAGTAGGTGACTAACATCTTCTTATGGTCATTCATTTACTTTTTCAAACCAGGGAACGTATACTTGAAATGGAGCGACACTGTATGTGCACTAAGAACCAATTTTAGCCACAACCTACTAGAAATAAATGCATGAAAGGAATTCTAATCCTGATGCAGGAATGTAAGGAAAAGTCTTATCAACTTAAGCATGACTTAATTAAAATGGAAATCATAACAACTATTACTGAGAAACAAACCATGAATTGGTCTTATGCTACAGGAACAAACACAGGGATGGATTCCTTATGTTGCAGGAACAATATAAGACTAAGTTTGTGCTGAAAATTCCTGGAATGAAATTCTAACTAATAAACAACAGGAAATGAACAACTAACTACAGATACTTACTAAGTGGGCTCCCTTAGCAAGCATCAACCAATTTATGCAAGAATTCAACTCAAAACTTCATCATCTTTTATTCATAAAATTGGAATCATATACATGGTTGTTCTGCTTGTAAGAAAACTAACTCAAAACTTTGTTCATCATTATAATACTAACTCGAACATACTTTGTTTTGTTCTCTTATTTCTAATCTAGTCTTTTTCTCTTCTCTACTTGCTCACTCACATAGGAGGAAAATTTATTTATAGAAAAGAAACTAACTAACTTAATAGAGAAAGATGTGGATATAAATGCTTCCTGAGGCCGAGGAATAGAATTCTCATAAATGAGAGTATATCTATTCAACTAATTCAGAGAGAATCTAGCATTCCACTCTTCCTAGATTGATGACCATTTAGATCTCCTCCCAACGACCCGGACAAAGAGTCCTCGCTAAAACAACTTCCTCGATGTCATGCTAGAAATGGACTTCACTGTAGGACTGAGATCCACTACACATTGACTCATTCATGCTAACTTCAATAACTTGCGAAACACATGGTGGCAGAGGCGAAAGAAAGCATGCATATAATAGCACGATATCATTAGTCACACACATTAAATTCATCTCATTTATCCAAAAACCATATGCATCGTATCAGTCAATTGGGAGGTCAAACAGGGTGATGAATATAGACATACGGAGATATAAAGCTATAGGAATATAGGAATGCATTGCCATAGGATACTACCCATTTTTAGATAAAATTTTATAATCAAAGAGTTTAAAAAAACCATTAACAAAAGAGTAAAGGTTTTTAAAAGTACATCATGACATTCAAATTATGAGCATATTTTGGGTTCATCAACCTCCACATAAAACTAGACATCCTTGGTCTTCTTGGTTCTCATGCCATTATATGGTTATGCAAATGAAAGTAAAGCAAATTAATCATCTCCTTCTTTGCTGACTAGAAGAATGTATGCTTAATGTTTTGATACATGATATCAGCTCGCCCTTCTGCTCTCATGGTTGGATACTGAAATCCATTATGGTGGCCCTCTAGAGTTCCAGTCATCTTTCTTCCTCTTCCACCAAATGTTGGCCTGATCCACAAGTCTGCCAGCATAATTGCCTTTTTTTTTTAAAGCTAAAGTTTCTCTTGAGTCACTAATGTAGCTCTCTCTTCCTTTTTTGACTCTTTCATTGCTATAGATCATCTATGGGATTTAATCATTTGTACCACATGGTTGATGTGCTTTGAATCATTGGATCTAAAGGAAATTTCCTTAACATAAATACTGCTAGGGAATTTCAACGTTGGCATGTAGTTGGCATTAAAGCCAATACCTGGAACATTGAAAAGTATCCTTATATAAGAATTCCCTCCATCTTGTTGGCTTGTAGCATTCTTGATGGTGGCTACATGAAATCTGATTTTGATTCCTCTTCTACATCAAAGGGTTCATATCCTTGATCTGACTCTTCTGAATTATCAAAATCAAAATCACTAGCTTCCATACTCAAAAATTTTCAACCACCATCTTCAATAAATTTATCTAGATCATTAGTAATATTCTTCAAAATTGGTTGTCAGTTCAAGTTCATTCGGCTTTCATAATACTTTATATCCATAGAGTTCAACCATTCCTTGATGCCATCAAGTGAAGATTGAGGAATGAAATCAATGGAATTCAACCATTTCTCTTACTCACTTGACAAATCCTTGAAAATTTGCATTGATTTTATTTTTCTTGTCCCTCTTTTTCTGTTCTTCCTCAATTTCATCAAGATCATACATTGACCTTCTTGCCCCTCCTAAAGTTTGGACCACATCCATTACCTCCACATAAAACTGGACATCCTTGGTCTTCTTGGTTCCCACACCATGATATGGTTATGCAAATGAAAATGAAGCAAAGCAATCATCTTTCTTCCTCTTCCATGAAAACTAAGCTCTCTAAATGGTATATCAAACTCTAGTTCAAAATATTTTAGATGAGTTTGCTCCCATTTCTCTCTTATTTGCTTGAAAAATCCTTGAAACTTTGCAACAATTTTATTTTTATTGTCCCTCTCTTGCTGTTCTTCTTCAATTTCATCAAAATCATACATTGAGCTTCTTGCCCCTCCTAAAGTTTGGACCGCATCCATTACCTCCACATAAAACTAGACATCCTTGGTCTTCTTGGTTCCCATGCCATGATATGGTTATGCAAATGAAAATGAAGCATAGTGTAATGTCACATAATTGCACCTAGGGGCAATTCCATATTTTTGTGTGTTGCCTAGCATTTATGACACCTTAAGAGCATTAATGACAAAATCCCATGAGTCAAAATTTTGCAATTCTAACTCCATGCGGACATGTGGCAGAATGGTAGAAGCCTAACAAGGCATTCCCAAAAATCTAGGCTCTAGACGCATGTGCGACATGCAGATGTCCACGCGACGTGCTAGCATCCTAGCAGTTTTCCGAGTTTTAAACAAAAAATATAGAACCTTGACCCTTGCGACACTTGTCTTGGCAGTTAGGTCTCGAGTGAAATGACTATGTGTCATCCTTGCATGCATTAAAAAATTCTTTTGGCCCTCATTTTGGGGTTGGAAGCCATCAGTTCAAGCATTCTCACCACTTGCTCTAGTCTTGGGGAAGCTCTACCCTTGAATAGCAACACTATTACTGGCAAAGCCATGCCGAACTGAGGTTCCTCTAGTAGCTACCAACTCTCCAACTTCTACAAGCTCTCAAGAAAGCACATTGTGGTCCGACCATGTTCTCCGAAAGAGGGTCTCGGCCTGTGGGTAACACTCTCTCTCCTTATCACTCTTTCCTACTAGTTCATTTAATAATTTGTGGTGTGGGCTCTACTTTGAAGTGGGTTTTGTTTTCACCACTTACTTTTTTATTTCTTTTAAACTCTCTACCAAATCTAGCTGCCTGTGGAGGTGGGAACACCAATACGGGGGTCTGATTGAGGTTGGCCCCTATACAGCCCCTATTTGAACACACGAAGGTGATCTTATTTCGAGTTCTCTTGTATTTTCCTTGAGTTCTTAACTTTTTACTGATTTTTTTATTCTTCAAGCCCTCTTATCTGCATCAATAAATAAGACTCCAGGGAAAACTTTAGTGGTGAATATTTTCCAATTGGCTAATAATAGAAATCAGGAGCTCCAAAAATGGCTAATAGTACAAGCTAAAATGAAGACTAAATCGCCAGGGTTCTACGAAAAAATTAATTTTGTCTCGATGAATTCACCATGTAAATGATGTGTCATCAAAAATGATTCGCTAGTAGTTTATACAGTAACTAAAAAATTTAATTATATTCACCAGTAATATTTTATTCCTTCGATTAAGTTTGGGGCAATATCGCAACTAATAATAGAATATTATTTAATTTTAGGAATATTTTCTTTTATCTATTGCCATGATTAGTTTTTTAATCAAACGGTTGCAGGTTGATTCCGGGCCCTAATTCACATGTGCCTTTTAAAAGGTTTGTTGAGGCTCGAAATTTATTTTGGGCCACATGATTAAATCTAATCGTGTGGCCCAAAACAAATTTCGGGCCTCAACAAGCCTTTAAAAAGGCACATGTGTATTAGGGTGTGAAATGAACTTGCAACCGTCCTTCATTCTATCGGTGGGATGCCAGATGATGTTTCCTCGATGCGAGATTGTGATGGGGGTTCCGCTGATGAAGCATTGTTAGGCCGATGGTATTGAATTTTGTTAGGAATGGGGGAAGATCTACCCCTCGACCCTACCTGTATCGTGATAGGAGTGCACCGAGATTCACTAGGATTCGCCACTATGATTATTATTTTTACCAATTATTCATTAAGATTCACCAAGATTTTACAAAAATTTTAATACTGTGCATAAGATTCACCAGGAAAATTAATATTTTTTTTCAAATAAAAGGAAAGATTCGCCAGGATTTTATACCTTCACCGAGGGGGGGGGTTTCTTAAAGTTATCCCTATAAGACTCTATTCTTTCTGCCTGAGATCCTGAGTTCTTCGCGACTTAGGATGCCAGTGCGTCTTGCGGACGATAACGCGACACACTGGCATTCTAGAACTATGCTGACGTCTTTTGGCCGAGAGCTCTTCAGTCAGAATAGTGGAATCCAAAAGTCTTATTCTTTCGGATCCTGAACCTATTCTCCCATTCCTCTTCATGATTCCATTGACCTATTCAATTTGAGTTATATAAGGTAAATTTCTTCCCTGGTGATCTCTTGAGAAGAAAGAGACTCGTGTGCAACAAATCCCCCTTATATCACATTTTGGTGAACCCGACGTGAACCGTTGGATCCGTTTTCATAATCTTGGCTAAGTATTTTTCTGAATGAGATTTTGATATGTTGGAAGATGATCTAGATGATTTCTTAGAAGCACTTTCCCCTATCTATAAATCTTCAAAACAAACTCCTTCCTCGCCAACTGAGGAGTCGATAAATGTGGTATTAGTTTTTGTGGCTCCTCCAAGCCACAAGAAACCCTTCATTTATGTGACCTCGGTTGAGTCATTCCCTAGAAAGGACTATTCCATCTATGGGATTTTAGGTCGTAGCAATCCGTCAGATTTATATTCGAGATTTGTGAAAGCTACTGACTCCACTTCTTATAATGTCATAGGGCATACATACCCTACGAGGAGAAATTTACAAAACTTATGACAACAAGTTGTAGTTCCTACATTGCAGCCAGACCAGACTACTACTTCTTTACCTCCATCTCAACCTGACCTTCCTCCAACTCCTAAAACCACGATCAAAGCACTAGGTGATTACGATCTTGTCGAACAACTTCGTGTTACTCCGACTAATATCTTGCTTTGGGATTTTCTTCAGACTGCTCCGGTTTATCAAGAGATGTTGCAGGAAGCCTTACAAAATATTCTCTTGCCTGCCTCGGCTAGGCCTATGGAAGTTGATGCATTAATGGCACATATTTGAGCAGATTTGTCGAATATTACGTTCCACCACAAGAACTCCCACCTCTAGATGTGCATAAACAAGCAGAACCTTTGATGATCATAGTAAATGTTAACAACATCGATTATAGATGTACCCTCATTGACACTTGTTCAACCCTCAACATTTGTGGTATAGATCTACTACCTAAAATCAAAGTTGATTAATCTTCCTTGGCGGCTTCTTCCTTATATATTTGTGGGTTTGATAACACTGGTATCTAAGCTCTGGGTACGATAATTTTACCCTTGTTGTTGGGCCTCGTTACTTTGCCTACGTTGGTTTATGCAATACCCAACCCATTACCATACAATCTTCTTTTAGGAAGACCCTGGATTCACGATATGGGGGTAGTAACTTCCACCCTACATCATTCCTTGAAGTTCGTTGCTAATAATTGAGTGGTTATGGTTAAAGCAAATCCAGAGGTTGTGCACCTTTGTTTGCTAGCCGTTGTTGGTCGTAATTCAGTTGCTCCCACTCTCAAGAATCACATTCATTCCTTAACCGTCAATGTTATGGCTTGTTCCTTGAGCAAGTATCAACCGAGACGAACTGCCTAAACTGGAAGAGTGTGAATCCCCTCCATCTCCTCCTTCATCCCCTAGAGTGAATGCTCTCTTAGGCGATGACTGGGGTTCGTTGAATTTCTGTAAATCCTTCATAGCAGAGTATAAGTCAAACCCCTCTGCTATGGATTTTCTAAGTTCCACTAATATGATAACGAGTGACCCTCCCGCTGAGGAGGAGAAGTGTGATCCTATCCAAGAAACCGCTCCTCGCTAAGAGAGTGAATCTACCCTAGTAAAGGAGTTTAATCCTTGCAAGATGAGTAGGGGAGGTGGGATTGCTCCTGTAGAAACTTTTGATGTCCATTGGTGGAGCGAAACACTCTACATGGAGTCACCCCCTCCTAAAACTTTGCAAGCTCACTATGGGTTTGGTTATAAATTTTCCTCCTAGTATGGCTATGGGAAGAAAGGCCTAGGATGTATCGAGCGAGGAATACAAGTCCCTATCCAGTTTAAGCAACGACAACACAACCTTGGTTTGGGATGTCTTGTTGAACAGTCTAGACAAAAACCTTGGTGGAGTGTTAATATCATGTCGTATGAACCATTAAACTTGGTCCATCCCGAGTTGATAGAAGAAAGGGGACGAGCCGAGAAATTTCATGTATATGTCTTCTCTTCAAATGAAGCATTAGGGAAATTTAAGGGTGCTTATTCCTTGTTTCCTCCTTATCATCACAAGAAATGATTCCTGTATCGCTTACATAAACAAGCATACTTTGGAGAATCCATTCTGAGCATTGATGAGGAGGACCCTCTATCTAACGTCAGTGATGATGTTTTTATATCTCATCCTGAGGACCATAGTTCCCTCCTTAAAGGGGATACTGTCAGAGTCCCTGTTGATGCTAAATCTTCAGAAAAAGTAATCGAGATTGGGAAGTGCCTCTATTCTGAGGAAGCAGATGAACACTCTGCTCTCTTGTCTGTTTACCCTGATATTTTTGTTTGGATGTATGAGGATATACCAGGTATAGATGAATCTATAGTGGTCCATTATATCGTTCTATTTCCCGATGCCAATCCTGTTAAACAAAAATCTGAAAGATCAATCCTAAGCTAGCCTTAATGGTCAAGACCGAGATAGAGAAGTTGTTGAAAGCGGGCTTTATCTGTCCCATTGACTATTCTCCCTAGATCTCGAATATAGTAGCTGTTAGTAAACCTAACAGTCGTATTCGTGCATTGAATTTCGAGACCTTAATAAGGCTTCTCTTAAGGATGAATTTTTGTTACCTAATATAGATATGATTGTAGACTTGACCGTAGGCCATGCATTTTTATCTTTTATGGATGTTTTCTTGGGTTATAATCAAATCCGTATTAATCTGGATGATCAGTACAAGACAACCTTCACTACCCCTTGGGGGAATTTTTTCTATGAGGTCATGCCCTTTGGATTAAAGAACATGAGAGCATCTTATCAATGAGCAATGACCTTGATATTTCATGAATTGATTCATAAAAGCTCAGAAGATTATGTTGATGACATCTTGGCAAAGTCTATAAATAGTCAAGATCATGTGAGGAATCTCTATCTTATCTTTGAAAGGCTTCGACTTTACAAGATGAGACTCAATCCCTAGAAGTGTGTCTTCGGCATTGACGTCAAAAAGATTCTCAAGTTTATATTCTCTTATCGTGGGATCGAAGTTGACACGAATAAGATTGATGCTATTGTTAACATATCTCCTTCGAGGAACATCACCGAGCTGCAAAGCTTACAAGGGAAGATTCAAGAAATTCTCAAATTGATATCTCAGTTTGGTTGACCGTACCCTTCCTTTCACTCGTCTCCTGAAGAAAGATGTTCACTTTGTCTGGGACGAAGAATGTCAGAAAGCTTTTGAATCCATCAAATCTTATTTGATCAATCCTCCTATATTGATGTCGACTATGCAAGATAGACCCTTCTTGCTTTACCTTATTGCTTCACCATACACTTTGGCAGCCCTACTAGCCTAGTATGATGGTGTAGGAAGAGAGAGTGGTCTACTGCATTAGTCACATCCTGGTCGATTGTGAAACCCATTATTCATCCATGGAGAAGTAGTGCCTTTCTCTTCTATTCGCTACACAGAAGCTGAGACACTATCTCCTCCATGCTGAGACTCACGTCATAGTAAAAATAGATCTTTTGAGACATCTATTCTCTAGTACCGACCTTGCAGGGAGATTAGCGAAGTGGGTTATGTTTCTATTTGAGTTTGATATAAAATTTATCACTCATAAATTAGTAAAAGGACAAGCAGTGGTAGACCAGTTGGCAGATGCTCCCTCACCTAGCTCCTTCCCTGAGTTGGACTTATTCCTTGATGAGAATATCTTCACAATCAACTATGACCTCAAATGGAAAATTGACTTCGATGGATCAAGGTGTCAGATCGATTCTGGAGTAGGTGTAGTCTTGATATCCCCCGAAGGTAAATCAATCCCCCTATCCTTTCGGTTAGACTTTCCTTGTACCAATAATATCATCAAGTATGAAGCCCTCATTACCAGTTTGTGTGTCATGATCGTGTTAAAAATTAAACATCTTCATATACTAGGTGACTCTAAGCTTATTTTGAATCAAATCATGAGAAATTATCAAACTAAATAAAGTACATTATCCCTATATAGAGACCTCAATTTTTCCTTGATTAATTAGTTTCCCTCTTTCACAATAAACAACACTCCTAAGCGAGAAAACAGACATGTGGATACCATGGCGAGCGCAGCTTCCTTGATACCCTCAGAGGAAAACACAAAGCAATACCACTTTGTGGTACAGATTGTGCGAACCTCGATAGTTCCTGATCAACTCATGCTCAAATCTCTTGTTTGCCTTCGTGCAAATTTGGGAGAGTGGTTCTCTAGCATCTACAATTACTTAAGGAATGGAAATTTTCCCGATGCTGCGACAAAAAATGATCACTCGTATACAAAAGCTTTCAGCCCGCTATGTCATCTTATCTGATGTTCTTTATCCAAAAGCATATAACGGCTTGCTCTTAAGATGCCTCACTGGAGTGGAGATACCCCTTGCCCTTAAAGAAGCCCATGCAGGCTCTGGGGGTGGACATTTTGGTGGTAGATCCCTGGTAAAGAAATTGACACACATGGGGTATTACTAGCAAATGATAGAACAAGATTCCTTTAGTTTCATCAAAAGTGCCTTTAATGTCAATAGCATATCCGCCTTATCCACGCTCCCACTCAGGAGTTGCAGAATCAAACTTCTCCTTGGTCATTCGCAAAATGGGGGTTGGACATTATCGAGAAAATATCGCCTCCTTCCAAAGGGCATACCTTTATAATCACTGCTATGAATTATTTCACAAAGTGGGTTGAAGCCATACCACTCTGAACCACGAGTGCTGAAACTATCTGTAGCTTCCTATTGAACAACATCATTACTACAATATTACACCTAACGTCATGGCCCGCGGTGATGTCATCACATAGTTGCTCTAGCCTCGACGCCTCGTACTCTTTCTTTCTTGACATTTTGCTGACTTTTCTCTCACAAAAGTCAACAATATGCTCACAATGAATAGTGAAAATGACCCTTCTGGGGGCCCACCTAGGTATATATAGGCCCCCCGAGGCCCATTTTTCCTGAAGCTCCTGGCCCCCCGGTTTCTCCTGACTTCACCCCATCATGCTAGGGGAAAACTTAGGAGGGGGCATATAGTCACCTCTTGATAATTTTTTCTCTTCTGAATCAATGTCTTTTTTCTTGATCAGTCTTCTATCCATGGTAGTTTCTTTCGATTTTTTGAAACTGACTCAAAATTTTAGTTTTTCAGGATACAGTTTTAAACAGTTTTTCACGATCGTTTTGTTGCTAATTGTTGAGATTGGAAGTTGGGGGCATCCTCAGTACTGTTTGGCTCGACCTCGATGACCTCTACGATCCCTCTTTCTAGAACGCATTATCGTAAAATTCAAAATTTGGGTGAAATTTTCCTTCTCTACTTTAGCGAGGCTAATTTTTCCACAAATCAAGCCCACTCAAGTGTGGGGGAAATTTAATGTCACATAATTGCACCTAGGGGAAATTCCACATTTTTGCATCTTGCCTAGCATTTATGACACCTTAAGAGCATTAATGACAATCCCATGAGTCAAAATTTTATGATTTTGACTCCATTCGGACACGTGGCTAAATGGCAAAAGCCTGACAAGGCATTTCTCAAAATCTAAGCTCTAGATGTTTGCGCGACATGAGGACGAAAAAATCCTGACAAGGCGTTTCCCAAAAATTTAGGCTCTAGACGCCTGTGTAGCGTGCTAACGTCCTGACAATTTTTCAAGTTTGAAATGACGAATCTAGAACCTTGACCCTTGGGACACATGTCCTGGTGGTTAGGTCTCGAGTGAAATGGCTCTATGTCGCCCTTGCATGCATTAAAAACTCTTTTTCGCCCTCATTTTGGGGTTGGAAGCCATCAATTCAAGCATTCTCACCACTTGCTTTAATCTTGGGGAAGCTCTACCCTTGACTAGTAGCACTATTACTAGCGAAACCATGCCGGACTAAGGCCCCTCCAGCAGCTATGAGATCTCCAGCGGCTACAAGCTCTCAAGCAAGAACATTACAGTGCGCCCATGTGCTTCGAAAGAGGGTTTCAACCCATGGGTAACACTCTCTCTCGTTATCACTCTTTCCTACTAGTTCATTTACTACTTTGTGGTGCGAGCTCTACTCCGAAGCGGGTTTTTTTTCACCACTTACTTTGTTATTTCTTTTACACTCTCTACCAAACTTGGTTGTTCGTGGAGTTGGGAACACCAATATGGGGGTCTGACTAAGGCAGGCCCCTATCCAGCCTCAAATTTTTCCCCTTGATCTTTTGTGTGCAGGTTATGAAAGGGAGCTTGGACTAAAGATTCAAATGCACGAAAGAGATCTTGTTTTGAGTTCTCTTGTATTTTACTTTAGGTCTTAACTTTTTGTTGATTGTCTGATTCTTCAAGCCCTCTGATTCGAGTCAAGAAATAAGACTCTATTTTGTCTACCTAAGTTCTGCATGACTTAGGACGCCAACGCATCTTGCAGACGTCGGCGCACCGCATTGGCATCCTAGAACTACGCTGACATTTGGTCAAGATCTCTTCAACCAGAATAGTGGAATCTAGAAGTCTTATTCTTTCGGATCCTGGACCTATTATCCCATTCCTCTTCATGATTCCATTAACCTATTCAATTTGAGGTATATAAGAGCAATTCGTTCCCTGGTGATCTCTTGAGAAGAAAGAGACCCGTGTGCAGCGAATCCCCCTTATATCACACATAGTAATCATCTTTCTTCCTCTTCCATGGAAACCAAGCTCTCTAAATGGTATATCAAACTCTAATTCAAAATATTTTAGATGACGTTGCTCCCATAGCTCTCTTACTCGCTTGAAAAATCTTTTAAAATCTGCATTAATTTTATTTTTCCTATCCCTCTCTTGGTGTTCTTCCTCAAAGTCATCAAGATCATACATTGACCTTCTTGCCCCTCCTAAAGTTTGGACCACATCCATTACCTCCACATAAAATTGGACATCCTTGGTCTTCTTGGCTCCCACGCCATGATATGGTTATGCAAATGAAAATAAAGCAAAGTAATCATCTTTCTTCCTCTTCCATGAAAACCAAGCTCTCTAAATGGTATATCAAACTCTAGCTCAAAATATTTTAGATGAGGTTGCTCCCATAGCTCTCTAACTCACTTGACAAATCTTTGAAAATCTGCATTGATTTTATTTTTCTTGTCCCTCTCTTGTTGTTCTTTCTCAATTTCATCAGGACCATACATTGACCTTCTTGCCCCTCCTAAAGTTTGGACCACATCCATTACCTCCACATAAAACTGGACATCCTTAGTCTTCTTGGTTCCCATGCCATGATATGGTTATGCAAATGAGAATGAAGCAAAGTAATCATATTTCTTCCTCTTCCGTGAAAACCAAGCTTTCTAAATGGTATATCAAACTCTATTTGAAAATCCTTTAGATGAGGTTGCCCCCATACCTCTCTTACGCACTTGAAAAATCTTTGAAACTCTACATTGATTTTTTTTATTAGAGTGTCATGCCCTAACTCTGACCAAAAGGCAAAGAAAAACAACTAATTTTTTTTTTAACACAAAAGATATTATTATGAATATTATATTTACTATAAATAAAATTATTTAAATATTATCCATTAATATATATACATGCCAATTTATTTTTATTATTTATTAACTTTAAACTTAACATTGATAATATTAAAATAAATATATATTTATATGTATATGAACATAAAATTAAATATAATACATATATAATTCCTACATTTTTTAACAAAAAGTATAACTAATATAATACTTTTAGGTATTTTTAAGTCCCCACTTTATTTCCTCATTTATTTATTTGATGATCTATCTTTAACATAAATTTTAACATACTTAAAAGAATCTCCCACTTTCTTTTTTTATCTTCTCTTTATATATATAGAGTTTTAAAATTTATAAAGTTTCTTTATAAGGGGGCATGCTAATTTCAAGTACTCAAGATTTTTGTTTTAAATAGTGGACCAATTTATCGGTGGATTCTTGTCCACTCACCTTACCAATATTTAATATTTAAGTGGTAAAGGAACGTTTCAATAGGAAATTTAGAATCATTCAGATTTATAGTTTATATGCCAACTAAACTAACGTTTAAAAAGCTTGCCCATTTGAACTTAAGATTTTTGTAATAAAAGGTATTTTAGACTTGTATTTCAAGGATCCGGCAAATTAATAAATATATATTTTTTAAACGCAAGGAAACTAAAAAGCTGTTTTTATTTTATTTTAAGTAATATATGTTGCTCAAAAAATAATTAACTATATATCATCTACTAATACTTCTTATCATTTCTTATCATTTCTATTGAAGTCAAATAATATGTTTTATTTTTACATATCAAAGAACAAATACTCGAGATTTTTTTAATAGTGTTAGCGTTGATATCTTTTAGAAGAATTCATTATTATAGTTAATTTGAGTCACTACATTAGTTTTACCCCTCTCAATAGAGATGGAATTATAACGTTTAAGGGTGAAAGTTGTTCAAGTCTTAATGTAATAATCGAATCACATGCTTTACTTTGGTAGATGGTGTCTTTAACTCCTTTGATCCCTGCGTTTATTAATGGATTTCATTAACTAAAATACACAGCAATCAAAAAGGTTTTTCCAACACCTGCTTTACACTAACCTTTCTCCAGCCATACGTGGCATCAAGAGATTTAATTTAAGCCTGCCATGGTTTCTTATTTACTTTACCCCACTAACCAATTTAATTAGCAAACAATATAAGATGACTATAAATGATTTATCTTTTAATAACACCTGTTTAAATCAACGCCCTCCAACTCTACGTGGCACTAGAAAATTTATCCCAACGCTGCCCTAATTTCTACGTGCAATATCAACAAATTATAACCCTAAAACTTTCTTTATGCGTTCATGTATATTTTTTCATTTGATGAGAGCAGCAAGTTTGGCGGCGGTCGCCACTCCTCTCGTGAAACTTCCTGCCCAGTTCTCCCCCCAAAATAATGCCTAAAACTAAAATGACTTTTTAGCTCATTTTAATGTGTTTTTTTTTTTTCCCCCAATTTAAAACCTTTTAAACATGACCTCCAAAGTGTCATACAGGTTGCACCTTTTTAATACATACACAAATAAACATTTCTTTTTCTTATATTGAATCAATGCAATGAATTTACAAAAGGAAAAACAGCCAAAGCTGTCCAGTAGAAGGAAGAAAACAAGACCAGCTGTCCTCAAGAACACCACAAACTACAAACAAGGCACAACTACAACAGCTGCAAGAGGAGCACAGCAAACAGCTGTCAGAGAACCCTTCAAACACTTAACTTTAACATACTCTGAAGCTTTCTCGAACATATTACATCATTCTTGTGCAGCTGCAATAGTTGCCATTTGATCTTGTCCAAATGAATGCTGATTTTGACGTTACTTTGGGACCTCCCTGAAGATGCGAACATAAGAACACAATTTGCAAGATGATGTCAGAGTAAAACCTTAGCATTTTGACTCCACATGACACAAATAAACATTTGACTCCACTTTCTTTTCTCATAATTTAATACAGGTAAGGGTCCACACAAAGCAACAATGCAACTCAAAAATCACAAAATTAATATCAAATTCTACATTGTGAAGGGGGCAATCAGGGTTGTGGTGGGAAAGTGACTGTTTAACAATCCTGCACACTTTTGCCACTGTCAATATTTCAAATTGAAATAATTTTAAATAACATTTAAAATCAAACTATCAATTGAATATTAATCGAAATTGCTTACCTTGATCGTGCTTATCGTACGTTGCTTGGATTCTTATAGTCCAAATCTCTGATGTTGAAACACAACTTCTTGCCACTACATGTTAGCAATTTATAACGCTAATTGTACACATACTAGTTTAAATTACATATGCTTAAGTAACTTAGCCATCAATATTCAAAAAGTTATCTGAATTCCCAAACAACATTCTTCCAATATAATGACCACTAAGATGAAGTCATTTCATTAACAATTTAAATGATATTCACATGATCATTCCTTGATCAACCACTGCATAACTATATATATATATACTTTAATTAACTCCATTCTATATATATATATATAACTAGTTAGTCTATCTACATAAAATATTAGCTCTACGAAGAACAACAATACATTAGTAATAACATTCCAAATAACTATTTTAATGATCTCAAGAATTTGAACCACAATAGCATAGTGAATGTTTATGGAAAGGTCTACCCCTTATTAGTATTGAAGAATCACAAAATCATTAATTCAATATTAGTAAATAACAACCGATCATATAGGGAAATAGTATTCATCTAAGATTAATATTTCTCCATGATACATACAACCCTCACTAATTGAACTATCTTATATATGAAACTAGCATGATGTGCTCCCAGATTCATGAAATGGGGTCTACAGTCCGTTGATATGAATTATTAATATTTTAGTCACTCTACATGATAAGGTCTCAAGAAATAAGTGAGTGGTACCAAACAATCATATAAACACCCAATGATATTAGCCACATACTATCACCTTAATTAGGAATCAAAACCATGTATATTGCATGTTCAACATTAATTCTAAGTTGTAAAGCTCTTTCGTTTAACCCAACTAATTATCGCTAAAAGTAAAAATAGGTCAATCGTACAATTTAAGTATTCATAACTATCCTACAAAAGGAGGGGCCTTACAGTTTGGATCACATCCATTACCTCCACATAAAACTGGACATCCTTGGTCTTCTTGGTTCCCATGCCATGATATGGTTATGCAAATTAAAATGAAGCAAAGTAATCATCTTTCTTCCTCTTCCATGGAAACCAAGCTCTCTAAATGGTATATCAAACGCTAAATCAAAATCTTTTAGATGAGGTTGCTCCCATAACTCTCTTACTTGCTTGAAAAATCCTTGAAAATCTGCATTGATTTTATTTTTCTTGTCCCTCTCTTGTTGTTCTTTTTCAATTTCATCAGGATCATACATTGACCTTCTTAACCCTCCTAAAGTTTGGACCACATTCATTACCTTCACATAAAACTGGACATCCTTGGTATTCTTGGTTCCCACGCCATGATATGGTTATGCAAATAAAAATGAAGCAATTTATTCATCTTTCTTCCTCTTCCATGGAAACCAAGCTCTCTAAATGGTATATCAAACTCTAGTTCAAAATATTTTAGTTGAGGCTGCTCCCATACCTCTCTTACTCGCTTGAAAAATACTTGAAACTCTGCATTGATTTTATTTTTCATGTCCCACTCTTGTTGTTCTTCCTCAATTTCATTAGGATCATACATTGAATTTCTTGCCCCTCCTAAAGTTTGGACCACATCCATTACCTCCACATAAAACTGGACATCCTTGGTCTTCTTGGTTCCCATGCCATGATATGGTTATGCAAATGAAAATGAAGCAAAGTAATCATCTCCTTCTCTGGTGGCTAGAAGAATGCATTCTTAATGTTTTGATACATGATATCAACTCTCTCTTCTGCTCTCATGGTTTAATACTGAAATCCATTATGGTGGCCCTCCAGAGTTCCAGACATCTTTCTTCCTCTTCCACCAAATGTTGGGTTGATCCACAAGTCTGCCAGCCAAATTTCCTTTGTTTTTGAAAGCTGAAATTTCTCCTGAGTCACTAGTGTAACTCTCTCTGCCTTTTCAGACTCTTTCATTGCTATAGATCGTCTGTGGGATTTAATCATTTGTACCACATGGTTGATGTGCTTTGAATCCTTGGATCTAAAGGAAATTTCCTTTACATAAATACTGCTAGGGAATTTCAATGTTGGCATGTAGTTGGCATTAAAGCCGGTACCTGGAACATTGAAAATTATCCTTATATAAGAATTCCCTCCATCTTGTTGGCTTGCAACACTCTTGATGGTGGCTACATGAAATGGAACCATGATTCCATATATGGGTACTAGAACAACATCATTTTTCATATCAACCTAAATCATGAGCTCTCTAGAAATGGGGATATCTTCCACATTTGTGTATGAAACCATCTCAGTGGATGGCTTGGAAGAGCCATGTCCATCTCCTATACCAATGCCCCCTACAACCAATCTTCTTGCAATCTCCTCATTCCTTTGCAGAGGGTTGGCACTTAAGGTTATGTAATAGAATTTACAGTTGATAGTTAGATTGTATAACAATTTTTTTTATGATCTTTACTAATGTTTATTAGAATTTTTGCATGTTTTACATCATTGGAATCACATATTAGCTGTAATTTTTTTGAAATTTTATTATGGTATGTGCACTCTGATATGATGTAATATGATTATGGTTTCGTCACACATGTTTCAATATTAGATATATAACAAAAAAAAAATTATTACATGAAATAAATAATAACTTTTCATTTTAAATATTTTTTTGCAGAACATAGGTCTTCCAGAAGATCAAGATGATCCTCATCATGATATAGATCTAGAAAATATTGGTTCTACCGATATCGATCACATGGCAAAGGATGATGATGATGCAGATGCAAAAGACACCGAGGCCGATGAAAATGATGATGACAACAATGATGATAACGATGATGATGACGATGATGATGATGACGATGGTGATGATGATGATAGGGAAGTTGTTGGTAGTACCCAACAACATTCATGATCATATAGGATGCATCATGGATCATTGCTGGTATATGATGATGATGATGATGATGATGATGATGATGATGATGATGATGATGATAGTGGTGATGATGATGAAGTAGTTGCTGGTAGTACCCAGTGACATTCATGATCATATAGACTGCATCATGGATCATTTATGATATATTGTTATGATGCCTCTTTTCATGGTTACTATTATATGTATCATTTTCACAACCTACAATACCATATTATTGAGTTGTATCATATTGAAATTTATCATTTTCACTTATATCATTTGGACATGTATCATCTTGACTTGTATCAATTTGAGTTACATAATTTATCATTTTTACTTATATCATTTGTACATGTATCATTTTGACTTATATCGACTGTTGGACATGTATCATTTTCACATGTTATTGATCTATTGGCATATTTGACTTTCACTTGTTTTAGTTATATATATGATGATGATCTTATCAGTATTGACTTGCCAATTTATATATATTAAAAGTGGTCGATGATTAATTTTGGATGGATATTTATTAAGTATCATGATTTTAATTTACTACTCAGGATGGATGTTGTCAAATTCAATTAAATTATAGATATTTGACTCACTTGTTATAATAATTATCTTGTTATTTCTAGAAAACACACCTCAAAGGCACAAAAAACACATAAAAGGGAAGTAAGGTCACCGTCAATAAAAGACATTGATTGGTGTTATTTCTAACAAATGCAAAGGAGCATTCCAAAAGCAGGTGGCGGAGCTGAAGGTGAAGGAACTAGTGCAATTATGAGCAATAGAAAGGCATGGGAAGCAGTAGCAGCAAGAATAATGGAGACTCCATTATTCTTGAACATTGAGAAGCAGCAACAATTTTTCAAAGGTGAGATCATAGACAAAATATTGCAGGTTTTGCTGGCGTCATCTCATCCACTGATTCTCTGGGCTTGACCAAGAAACTTTTGGGTCCAGAATTCATGAGGGCCTATCACAGGTTCAGGGAAAACTCAAAAATCTCGGCCATGTTCCTGGCAGTGTTACTACATATAGGTGGAAAGAGATGGGGAAGAAGTTCACATAGATGGTCTTTTTCCATGCTCGGTTGGGGGACATTGACGCAACCCTCGACAATGTAGATGAGAATAAACAAATACCAATGCCCTAGAACTAATACATGCTCTAGATGCATGGTAGGGATGTCATGAAATTCCCTCTAGTTCAAACCATCGACCCAGAGGGTTTTGAGAAGTTGTGGGATGAGCGTGACCAAAACGTCTTCTGCTTGCTCATAGTAGCCAATCTAGTGACAAATCGTCCATGAGGTTGGGAAATCCGGTATGTCAAGGATGAAGGGATAGCAAATGAGATTGTGGTAGGGGACGATGACGACTGGGAATTTGGTTCAGGAGAAGAGTGGCACAAGGACGATATTAGGGACCTAAGGGAAAAAGCCAAAGGTCGAACCCACCAAAATTGTGGTGTTGACTGCTTAGTGATTGTGAACTACATTGCCTATAGGAAGCAGACAGAGATAGATGATGATGAAGATTGAAAAATTCCTCGCCTGGTAAAAGTTATATTTTGGTATACATATGATATAGTATAAATAGGGGAAAACAATAGTAGATAGGAGCTATTCCCGGTTGGCATTGCCTAAGTCTAGAACCAAGCCATTTTGTAACTAAAAATATATGAGAATGGGTAGGTAGGATAAAGGTGTCTGAAACACATGGCCATTTTATTAAAGGCCTGCAAGTAAATTTTGGTTGGGAACTCATGTAAAATATTTTGTGAAGAAATACAAGGTGTTGCCCCTTAGCAGTGATTTAACTAGCAAAAAAAATAAAAATTATCTTGTTATTTTTTTTTGATACATAATTATCTTGTTATTTAATCATATGAGTTAAATAATTAAATTACTTACTCTATAATCATATGATTTATTTAAGAGGCATCATATATTTTACTAATTAAATTGAATTAAAACATGTTAAATTAATAAATGGAAGCAAAACAAGAAGCATTTTTAGAAGCAAAAAAGGAAGCAACAACTTGGAAGCCAAACTAGAAGAAAAAAAGGAAGCAACAGTGGAAGCCAAACTGGAAGCAAAACTGGAAGCAAAACTAGAAGCAAAAGTTGAAGCAAAACCGAAAGCACAATCGAAAGCAAAAGTGGACGCAAAAGTGCACGCAAAAGTGGACGCAAAAGTGGAAGCAAAAGTGGAAGCAAAATTGGGAGCAAAAATAGAAGCAAAAATGGGAGTAGACATGGAAGAAAAACCGGAAGCCAATTTGGGTGCCAATTTAGGCGTTATTCCGATGCCATTTTCTCGGCGTAATTCCCGACACTAAAGAGGACGCTATTACTGGCACCAAATTTCTGGTGTAAAATCCGACACTAAAGTGGATGCTAAAGATGATGCAAAATTTGGCACAAAATTCGACGTTGAAACTCTTTTGCGCCGACTTTTGCATCGTGAGATGGCTCCAATTGATGGTCTCAAATGCACTAAAATCTATTGCAAAAGTTGGCGCTAATTGCCTGTTTTGTTGTACTATATGCATGCAAAATATTATGCTAAACAACCTTGTGCCATAGAAGTTTTTTCATCCCATGTATTCATCTATTATGTTGGTAAGTTGTTTTGACTGCCTGTTCCTCTTAGGTGATGAAAGATCTCGCCCACCTATTTGAGCTTCATGACCAAATTCTTGAGCCTCAATGAGATCCATAATGCTATTGTAGGCTGAACCTTCCAGATCATACTACAATTCAACTAGAAACAAATCATAACACCCATAAGACACTTGGAACCTCATACAATTCAATACTAATATGGTTGGAGCCTTTCCACTAACACTTCCATGCAAGGAAATAATTTTGAAATTATTCAATATATTGTTTTTTGTAGCAAGAAACATCAAAACTAGTGTTGTAAAAATAATGTAGTTGTAGGTATCAAAAACCCTGCCAAACATTAGACATGTGATTGGTGAAAAGTAGTGGATAGCCAAATGCAAACTAAAAAATCTCCATTAGAGGTGGCTAATTGAAAATTAAATTTTCCCATGGCTAGAAACCCTTGCAAAACCACTTGTGTGAATGCCAATGGAGTAGGGTGATGGCAACTAACAATAATGATAATATTGATAAGACTAGAAATTTGGTTCATAGCTATCATAGGACTTATTCCCCTATCATATTAGGATAGAACATTGCTCAACCTCCTTGTGCTTTGATGGTGATTTTTTGCACAGATACCCCAATATGGACTCATCTCATCCCACTCCCGAGGTATTATCTTTGCATTCATAAGAACTCCTCCTATCACTACTCCAAGGACTTCCATACTCAAGAAATTAGTCAATGTACTAGTGTATGGGGCTAGAATCACCAAACCAAAGTTTGAAAATATTAGGGTCAACAACATAAAATGGGTAAAATAGTAAAAAAGAAATGATAATGATAGTTTGGAGGCTAGAAATAGCTGAATAGTGACTAAAAATACCCTCAAAAAGAGCTGCACACTTTTGAAACCCTTACAAATCAACAACCTTCTGATGGAACATACTTTTTCATCTACAAATAACAAGCTAAAATGGTATGACATATGGATAAGAATAGATCTAGTGTTTGAAACCATTTTTACCATGGAATTTGGTTTATATATCTTGTAGCCAACACTTATTCGAAACATGATTAGTTGGTGATATTCAGCAAAAAAATCCCATTTCACAAACATCTCATTGGGTAGCCACCTTAAGAGAGTGATAGTGAGTACATTCAAGACAAACCAAGAATTATCATAATGAAGTGTCTTTCATTGAAATATTCTTGTAGTCCTTTTAACTTTCTTAATGAAAACATGTACCGTGCCTTCTCAACCCATGATGATACCCTATATACTCAATGGTGACCCTCATAATTTCAACACCATGCAATGCCCGTCCCACCTAAGCCAAGTATAATTAATGAAAGATTACTCACCTTTAGATGTGGTGATGATTGTATCTCGTTGATGTTCTATTTCTCTTTCCATGACACATATTGGAGTTTCCTATTTGATTCCTAGTAGCACTACCGCTTTTCTTTTGGTTTTCATTTTCATGATGTACTTTCCCATTGAATGCTCCCCATGCAATCTCCATGTTTCTTTATTTCTCCAAGACCTATGATATAAAAATCTTTACACATCTCTTGTTCACCCAAAGTGATGAACAATCACTTTTCTCCCATAATGCTAGGAGTTTGTAGTGTCTCATACTTCATAAGTCCTCCAACTTTCTTCAAGCTTGACACCCAGAACACCATACTGAACCTAGTCATAAAATCTTGAAAATCAAAATGACACCTACTTTGATTACCTTCATCTAGCGTCAAGCACCCTAAGGTGACCATCTCAATTTGGCTATCACCCATGATCTTATCTTCAAGTGTGGTACTTAGGTCCCAAGAGTGATCTATGAACTCTGAATCTTTATCTTTCATAGTGTGGTTAGAATGCACAACCAAACTTGTATGATCCCTCATAAACTTTCTTTCAACACAAATTCCTCTATCCACTTTGACCATCAAAAGATCATGTGGATCCCATATGCAAAAATAATCATAAACTTGAATAAAACAATTTGCATGCCTTATACTACAAGTTTTATCTCTTACTCTATCACCTTCTTTTGCATGCTTTCCATGGTAATAAAAATTATGCAATGACATAGGAAATAATAAATCTGAAAAAAAATTGTACCTTTGGTTGCAAACAAAATGACCATCCTCAACACCTCCATTCTTGTGACTCAAAATGCTTGAATTAGGGTTAACCAAATTTTTTTTTAACAAATGTATACCCATCCACAGTGCTACTCTATAAATCAATCAATAGCTCATCATTTGGAAGCTCAAAATATATTACATGATTTAACCCATCTTCCTTCAACTTGAACTCTTTTTACCCAACAAATAGAATTTTTCCCACCTTCATCTCATTAGTTTTTTGTTGGTACACACAACCATTCGAAATCAACAAAGAATCTTCACCTTCAAATTGTCGATTGGGGACCTCTTGTTCTCGCTCCATTAAATTTGGTAACTTCATTTTTTCTTCTTGGTCCACTATCACAACTTCTTTATTGAAATCCTCTTGTAATTTTGTTTCTATTGTACCCTTCATTATTTTAGGTTCCATCATCTTGGGTTCTCCCTCTTTATAGAATAATTCTACTAGCTCATATTCTTTGCACAGTCTCCTCTACCCATTTCTTATTTCCAAATCATAATACTCCTCAAAAGGCATTTCATGATGAATGGAAGGATCTAGAACAATATAATCAACATGATATCTTGCCCTTTCATCCTCTCTTTATGGATGTATAGGTTCTTCTTCTTTCTTCTTGGTTACTATCCTAGCCATCTCCTTCAAATCTGATTTTTCTTCTTCCTTAAAAACATTCTTTTTGTCTCTCTATGCTCAATCCATCTGATAAAATTCTTCTAATATTCGTGAAATTCTTGTAATTTTTATAACTTTCTAACATAAATTCTTGAATTGGCTTCATCTTTTTGGCCTACAAACATTAAATAATGATATGCAACTACAAAAGAATGACATGCAATGGATATAATCTACCATAAAATGATGAACTTTTGATATTTCATAGGCTAGAAGGATTTTGGATCTGATACCAATGAAATAAGCCTCATGTTGTGATGTGTTTTTGTCTGCTAATTATTGATATGATAAACAAATGTTTCTTGTTTATTTTCCTTCATAAACAAATCTAAGAGACCAATAAGTGCATTAATCAAACACATGGGTCTATGCAAGCTGATGGGGTTCTAAAAAGTGGTGATATGATTAAAATTTTTTTTTTATCATATAATATATTAATATAATATAATATATATATTATATACTAAAAAATATATCTATACAGTTATATAATTAATATATAATATATATTTTTTATTAATTTATAATATATAATAGAACCGAATTAATATTATATATTAGGGATCTCACCTAGGACATTCATGATGATAGGACAACTCTTTTTTGGGAAGATTCATGGGGTGGTTTTCACAAATTGATTGGGCGAGGTCATCTTGGGAAGGCGATGACTACTTCAAAACAAGCATGGGGCAATTATGTCATGGATTACATGTGTGTTTCAATGGTAAATGGAGCAATAGAGTACCATTGGAAGGATGTGAGAATGTTAGATTTAGATAATGAGGTCACTACCGCCTTTGAAGAAGTCTCGACCAATCACATACTATGCATAAAGCAAGGTAAAGATCATCTAAGATGGTGTGATTCTGCTTTGGGTGTATATAACATGTGATGGGTACAAACTTCTAATAAAACAACATGAAGACACTCCAAAATTGCCATGTGATCTTTGTTGGCATAGGAAGTCTACCAAAAGCGGGAATTTTTTCCTAGGCAACAATTCAGGGTAAAGTGTTAATGGCTGATAGATTTAGGAAAATGGGCTACTATGGCCCATCTAGATGTTCACTATGCAAGCAAGATGAAGAAACTGGTGATCACCTCTTTTTAAACTACCCTTTCACTTCGAGGTGTTGGTACTAGTTGTGCAAAAAATTGTATTAGGCTTCGGCCTTACCCAGGGACATCCTGAGTATGTTTAGAAAGTGGCCCACCTTCAACAAGAACACTCTATTTGTTGGGCTCTAGCGCATGTGCCCATCTCTACTTATCTAGGAAATTTGGAAGGAAAGGAATCAGTGCATATTCCAAAATTTGAAGATGCCCTTGCCCTCCTTCATCAATAATGTGGAGGCATGTATTGTGGAAGTGATCAATTCAAGGGTTGTTGGCATGGGTAGACATAAGGATAGTTTCACAAGCTTAGATGTTATAATGAGGAAAAACTGGAATGGTTTAAAGGTGCCCTCATTTGCTAGTGATGATGGACCTAAAGCTTAAGTGGTTAGGAAAAATGTGAAATAGCGTCCTCCTGATAATGGATGGTATAATGTTAACTTTGACAGGGCCTCTAGAGGCAATCCTAGATGTTTGAGTGCTAGTTGTATAGTTAGAGATTGGGAAGGGAAAGCCATAATTTTTTTAGCAAAACCACTACTTATTGGGACTAATAACATGGCAGAACTGGCCACTACCTCTCTTGGAATTAAGCTATCTGCAGAGATGAAACTATCAAAGATAGTGATAGAATGGGATTCAATTGTCATTATCAATGACCTGCGGTCTGGGACTATGTCAAACTGGAAACTTGTTAGTGTTTTTGCAGTCATGTTGGAGTTGTTGAAGGGCTTCAAGAATTATACTATCAACCACATATACCATTCAAATGGAATTAGGAGGCAGATACTCTCTATAACTTGGGTGTTGATGGGGTATCTTTGAAAGAGGTCTCCATCCCCAACGACCTAGATTGAAATAACAAGAGTGGGAGGTTGGGCGGGTCCCTCTCCATGTCAGAGTTGTGGAGAGGCAGTTTGGGTGACATGATCATCCTACATAGCATACTGCCATATTTTTTCCCTTTTTCATTGTTGGAGATTGCTTTGGGGTGGTTGCAAAACTAGGTGTTTTAATTATCCAATGGTAATCAAATTAAAATCATGCTTTTATGTGCCAATATCTTTTCATCCAAATGATTTTCATGCATAAATATTTACAAATTTGGCAAGGAGCTCTCTTGGCCATCATGGGTCTTTCACAATATTGACAAGTTGATCCTTCCGTAAGTCAAGGACATGGTGTGCATTGGCCCTTTGACAAACTCCTTGGGTTCTACAAGCTCTATCATGGAATTAAATAGGATGTTTTGGCTCTCATTTTTTATGGTGATGTTTATTATACAAGTTTCTACCAGTGGTTTTCTCTATGGAGGTATGGATACTCTTGTGTTGCTTTGGAGTAGCAAGCAGAAAATGGCCTTTAGGGACCCTATGACAATGTTGAGACTATGATGAATCATCCACCACTCGTACTTCTTCACATTCGTGGTGGAAAAATTCATTGTTGGTAAAGGTTTCATGGATGGTAGTGAGGGTTACAGGTTGGACATGCATATCTCATCTCAAGTCTTGGTTGGGATTTTGGATGTGGACACTTGAAGAATGAAATAAAAATCATAATGCAAAATTTGTTCAAGAAGGATTTTCTCGTGGGTTTGGAGGAGTCTCTAGTTGCGGCCTCACTTGGCATTGGCATACCACATCCATAAGACTTGCACCTATTAGAAGTGTATGGGGAAATAGTAAAATTCTACCCTTTCCTCCTAGATATGCAAGGGTTGGATTTGATTGCTCATCACAAGTTTTCTTCTGCTGGGGAAAATTATCTTAGGCATAATTTCCACCTCATGACAGAGTGAAAGGATTTATGGAATTTTGATTTTAGGGTCTTTGCCTAGAATAACTTATGGGGCAACAACTAAGGCGGCCTGGGGTAAGCTAGTATGTGTCTTGGTTCTGTTAGTTCAATTTATAATGCAATGTCTGTACAATATAAGTTAGCTTGATCTTGGTTACAATTTTTGCCTTGACCCTACATGGTTGAGATGGTTTTGAAGTGGGGGATGTTGAATTTTTCCTAGTCTATAGGGTTTCTAGTTCATTCTACATGCCTTAATGGTAGGCACTCAAAATTGTAATATTGTTTATAGTTTAATATAAATCTTATCTTACTGATGAAAAAAACATATTATATAATATATAATAGAACTGACTTTATATTATAAACTGACTAAGCATAGGAAACAAAATGGATATCCATTTGTAATAGATATTCATTAGAATCGAATATCCATGTCTAATAAAATAATATAAAAAATAAATATATATTATAATATTATAATATTGATAGTAATATAATATAATATATAATATATATGGTATGTAATATACAATATGCATTACATATAATATATAATATATATATATATATATATATATATATATATAATATAATATTATATATAATATTGTGTGAGGGGGAAAATTATAGACATAAACAAGATAAAATGTGATTGAAAGTAGAATCTATAATCAAGAAAACTAATCTAGATCTATTTCTACACCCATGAAATGAATTTCTAAGCTATTGAAAAAATAATTGAAATCCTATGATTATCCAAATGAATTAAAAAAAAAGAGAAGTTACCATCCCATGTCAGAGTGTGTCTGCATGATTTCGGGTTGTTCATATCACTATGAAGCCTCCATAGTTTGTGTGTGAGAAGCTTTTTGATGCGTGTGTTGATCAAAGATGTGTTGAAGCTCTATCAATGGTGATTGTGAATATCAGAAGTAATTCGATGTGCAAATGATGTTGACTCTTCGATCCTTATTTATGAGAAAAGAGGTTTGTTATATAGAAATTATGATTTCGAATGAACAATCAGGATTGTGTAGTAGAATATCTTGATCGACGGTCGAAAGATGTTGAGAGGACATATACATGAATAATTTGTGCAAATAGATTACATGATTTGTGTGATTGAAGAAATAGATTGAATAATCTGTGGGATTGAGAAATAGATTGACCAGTCAGGAATATAGATTGTTTAATCTAAAAATAGATTGCTCAGTCAAGCAATTGTAATTCACTCAATTAGAAAAGTGGGTGAGGATATTAGATTTATTGATTTAATTAATTAATCCTTTTTGGAGTTGAACATGCAAATCAATTTTACTTTTTCAAATAGCATTGCATTTGTTTGATTTGATTTTTGATGATGTTTTGAATAGTTTATTCAAATTATTCAAATTTGGAGGGAAAGTGAGTTAATTAAATTATTATGATTTAATAATTCAATCGACTTAGGGGAATAGGGTGATTTAGGGATGTAATTAAATAATTGGAATTATCTAATTAATCAAGATGAAATAAAGGTAGATTAGGACCTTATTAAATAAATGTAATTTTTTTAATTTGTCGATTTGATGAAAAAGTGACTTAGTTATATAATGTCATATTATTCAATTAATAGTAGAAATAGGGTTTTTAGGACTTTATTAAATAAATGAACTTTATTTAATTGGTAAAAAATGATGAACAAGTGAATTAATTAAATAATGTCATATTATTCAATTAATAGAGGAATTAGGGTTTATGATGCTTTATGATGTGAAATGCAGTGATATTCAACAATAATGATGTCGATGATGTGAAAATGTCATTAAAAATGTGTGATAGATTTTAGGTAAATTTTATATATCTACATTTTCCCCCCTTTGAGATAAAGTATTGGTTGCTTTGTTTCACAGATTTTTATGTTAAGATCAAGATTTTGAAAAACTTTTATGCCCCACTATGCCTCGACGGTCAACAAAATGATGGTAGGACTTTGTGTTGCCCCCTCAAGAGGTTGGCTAAAAATTTTGTTTTTGAGGTCAGGCTCATGACACTACTCTGTTTCATTTCAGTTGTATAAAGAACAAATAATTAGGTTTATAGGTCCCTCATTGCTTGTTTTATGTTCCTGAGAAGTCTTAATTTAAATGTAGGGTGGTTCCCTAAGCAAAAATTAGGGTTTCTTAGGTAAAATTTAGGGTTTTTGAGGGTTAAAATAAGTAATTAGGATTCTAATTACCACATCATTCTATCAGTTATCGAGGAGCAATGCCTAGGATTGAGGGAGACCCACATCATTCAAACTTGGTTCGAGAGTTTGGACAACCCATAGGCATCAGTGCCTTGGTATGTACCCTCTCGCTTCTTTTTTTTTGTTTGCTCATGTTATCATAATCCGTGCACAAATTTGAATAAGTCAAAAGCGAGGTTTTAGGTTTTTCAACACACTTGCATCATTTTCTATGCATTTTCCAGTTTAGGAAGGTTGCTTTTGCAAAATTTCTATGCACTTTCTTTAAATCTACGCATTTAAACTTATACTTTCTCTTTTGAAACTCACCTTTGCTCTATTTGGTCGCACTTGATGTAGATTTTTGCCTTTGATAAAACCCTACACTTTTGATTCTAGTGCACTTGCTTTAAACCTATGCATTTTCTCTTTTTCATTGCTTTTGCTAATGACCTCACCGCTTTTACTAAATTTTGCTCCCTTTTGTCTATTTGGCACCCTATGTCTCATTTTTCATCATTTTTGTTTTGTTTTACATGTTTAGAGAGAAAACCTAACATTGTGCGTTTAAATGAATACATGTGGTCCTCAAAATTGTAGCTGAGGGAGAGACAACCTCGAGATCTATTTGATCTGATTACTAGTTTCAATGTTTTGGAGCAATACTTTCTATATACGGTCGTGATACGCCACATTTGTTACATGCCTCCCATCTTATGTCACACAACAATGATGACCATGCTCATGGAGTGGTGGAATTCAGAGACTTCCTCATTCCATTTTTCCATAAGGGAGGCCACCATTACCCTTGAGGATGTGTGGTGGATTCTCCCCATTCCAATACATGGTGAGCTCATTACATATCATGTTCATTGAGTTAGCCGCACCATGGGATGTGTTTTTGGTGTTAGACACTTGGAGGTTTGATAGTCTGAGATTGATTTATCAAAGCTTGTTGGCAGTGCAGACCCCATTTCTCTTGTTCTTTGCAGTTTGATTTCAAGACTAGTTGTTCTTGATAGGAGAGGTCGTTAGTTCCCTATTAGATTGGGTATTTGTATTGAGGGTATGTTTAGACATGGGACCAGATATGCATGGGGTCCATGTCTTCTCATCCACCTCTATAGAGATATGCATGAGGTTGTATATTGGGGTGGGAAATCTATTTTTGTAGGTGTCTCTCTTTTGCACGTATGGGCCTAGGAGCACATTGCAATGACATGGCCTGATGGTATATGGGATCATGCTAATGGTGATCCATACTCTTATCATTATGGAGACTGTTTACATTACACTTTTCTTAGGGATCTTTCATAGTGGCACCGTGTGTTCAATGACATGCTAGGTTTTGTTTGGAGACCCCATATGGATTGTGATTCCAAGCCATAGGATTGGGAGCAACTAGTGTATTGTCGATAGACCAAATGGTTGATTGGTTTCTCTCATTCTCTTCTAGAGAGATACTACCTAATAGAGTGTGTAGGCAATTTGGAGAGAGATAGGGCCGATTTCCTAACACATATGAGGCTCAGTTCGGTCAGACTACCAGAGAGGTCCAAGTATGGGGTCATTTAGCAAACAAAGATGCTACAATTTATACTTTTAGAGCTCTTGCCCCAATTGGATGGGGTTGGCCAGTGGGTCTAGCTGATCCGAGTACCACTACCAATTTTGATTAGTGGTGGGCATGACATATGCCATTGAGATTTATAGATCTTGGTAGTTATCCCGCAATTGGTAGGGTAGGTATCATAGGTGGTTGTGAAGAGTGAAAGTGTATTGAGGTCTTGGCAAAGCAACTTGGTCAAGCCTGACAGGATAGAGCATAGGGTGATCAGGGTGACCAGATTCCTTAGGCTCTTGGATAGGTTCCAATTCCCCCTCCACAACTTGGGGATGGAGGTGCTCAGTTAGCAATAGAGATAGCATGATGATAGGCCTTGGAGGCACAACTTGCCACAACGATATCAAGGAGAGATACCACTCGATAGGAGCGAGATGGTTTCACAGAAGAGTGAGACACAAAGATTGGTCATCGTCTCGTGGATAAGACACAATTACAAGGTGTTATTGTTGATAGGGATAGTCTGAGGGTAGAGTGTGCTAGTATACAAGCTGAGTGAGATTGGCTATTACAGATGTCGACATACTATTAGACCTTGTATGATACTACTATTCCTAGGGCCACTCGATGTCCATGGTTTAGAGAGCCTAGTGTTGCAGGTGGTGGTGACGAGGAGGGTGGTCACTCTATTAGACAACTAGATCTAGATGGCGGTCTACAACCTATTCTATAGATTTTTCTCTTTCTTGTCGGGTAGTGCTATATCTTGTACTTGATCTTTATGATGTGTTGTATTGTAGACATGATTTTTTATATATAGACATCAGCCCAATCAAGGCCTCACAGATATGTATTATTTTTTATTATTGTATCACACTTGTTTCATGATGATTCAATGTATTATGACATTCTCCCTTTTTTGATGATAAGATATATGAGATATACCTTCTTTGATTTGGCTCATTATGTGTTTATGTGATGATTATGGATGACGATGTATGTTTATATATGTTTTCTTTCTTTTTCTAATGTATGCGTATGATGTGGATGGATGGATCATATTTTATATCATATGATGTTTTATTATGGATGATCAATATATCATTTGATATATGATGTTTATATGATGTATGGATGATGGATGTATGCCTTATACATGATATTTTATTGGTTTATTATCATCATGATATGTATTGATGACATTGTGAATGAAGGATGGATATGGTACTAATGATATTGTGATGTAGGATGGATGTTAGTTAGAATAAATATCTGATGATAGATAGAAATTTGATGTTGTTAGTACTAATGAGTTGCTTTCATTTTTCTATGAGGCTTCGTAGTTTTGAACAATCCTATTTGATGTAGCAAAAAGATATGATGCACCAGGGTATTAATGACTAAGGTTACTTTGTATCCATTGCATGGAATTTGACTCGACATACAAAGAACATTCTTGTTCATACCAGACATATGAAAAATTTGTTTAAAATATATGGTGGGTTGTGCTAAAATTTTTTGGACCAGTTACATAGAGAGGTATAAAATACCTATCATGCAAATGCTACACAAATTGTCTCAAAACAACTTCCATGCACTCAATAAAGAAAGTATTCACCATGGTAGCATCATAAAAATATCTTACAAACAACAAACCAAAATGATGCTCAATTGCCCCCATTCCTTCTTCTCTAAATCCTTATGGACATCCTCGAGAGATCCCGGGAATGAGTCAATAAAAAAAATAAAAAATATAAGACTAGAAAAAGATAAAAACAATGTTGTTGTATCACTTGCCATATCTATTTGGGGTGGGGCTATTATCCAATGTTGATAATGTCTATCATAGGAACAAATCCATTAAGACATATCTTAGGATGTTGGTACATTGTCAAACAATATGTAGTTAATACTTTGGCATTTGTTTCTATCTGTTTGTAATCAAAGCTTTTTTATTGTTTGCTTGAAAGTTATAGCTTTTGATATTTTCTTTGTTTGTTAGCTTGTCTATTTTTTCAAATGGTGAGTGTGACAATTTATTTATTATGGGTGAAATTTTTATCGCGAATTGTGATGACGGGTTAGCTCTTTTTGATTTTCTGAGTTTTATGATGCTATTTTTGTTTTTTTCAGGGGACTAACCTAGGGCCTCAGGGGCCCATCAAAGATAAGCCTTGCCTATGTTGTACACATAGAGGCTCATAGTTCACTTGGTTTGAATGTTTTGATCTTTTATGTTTTGTGAATATTTTTGGATTTTAACTCTTTTTGACTAAGTTGAAATAAAGCATGATACAAACCTAAGGGGATTGACCTAGGGTCTCAGGGGCTTGATAAGCCTTGCTTATTTTGTACACACATAGACCACGTAGTTCGAACGATTGAATCAAAAGAATAAACTTGTTTTTGAGATTTTCAAACAACATTGTTAACTTGGATTAATATTCCACTTCCATTTCTAGAGGATATGTTGTGGGAAATCTGCTTGAACTAGCTATGAGGTTCAGGTAGATGTTGATATCTTAGAATGTTTGAGTGAAGGAATAATCCAATGATGTTATTTTATTTTTGATGTTTTTGATTTTTGTTATTTTTCAGATGTTTTTTCTTTTGTTTTTAAAATGTTTTTGATTTTGTTGTTTTTGACCATGATATGATACATGAAGATCTAATCCACGACCAACTTTTAGAAGTTTCCCCCAGTTGGAGACAAGGATAATTTTGTTAATCAGTAAGAAGCCATGGTTGGATACATTTTTTATTATGAGACGAAATGGGTGGATGTCGTGGATAGTACCAATAGATAATGATGTGAATCTTATTCAAACATGGTGCTTGTTTGCCAGGTTTTCACTATGGTACCTGTTCTAGGAGCGCCACAAAGTGGTTTTCACTGAAGGAATGTTTTAGATCTCTTTAGTGTTTTTCTTGCTTTTGATTTTTTTGTATTTTTATCTTTTTGATTTTTTTGGATTTTTACCCTCTTGCCTGGGGTATAAGATGTTGAAAACTTGGATTGATATTTCACTTTTGTGTTCTAGAGGATATGTTGCAGGAAATTTACTTGAACTAGCTATAGGGTTCAAGTAAATGTTGATATATTAGAATTTTGTGTGAAGGAATAATCCATGTTGTTGGAATCTTTGAAGGTTACCTTGGTAGTGCATTGGTGGTACACCTTGTTGTTGGGATGAACTATTTTGAAGGTTACCTTGGTAGTGCATTGATGCTATACCTTTTTATTGGGATGAACTATTTTGAAGGTTACCCTAATAGTGCATTGGTGGTATACCTTATTGTTAGGAAAAACTATTTCAAAGGTTACCTTAATAGTGTGTAGGTGGTATACCTTGTTGTTGGGAAAATACCTAGCTTGAACAACATGAGCCTGAAGACATAGATCAAGATTTATTCTGAAGCAAGATGTAAGTACTTTGCCCCCAATGTCTAGCAATGTAGGTAATGGATTATCCTATGATAGGATAACATGTTTGGATAGAGTATGCCCCTTTGGAAAATGCCTCATGGCTCAGATAATGATGGATAGGATAGGATCAATGATAATGACCCATGCCAAGATGTTTTTCATTAGCAAGTGTAAGGTGTACACCAAACATTTGTCAAGATCAAGATAAGTTGGATTGGATTTATTATGGATAGGCTAAGATTCTTCCACTTGAAATAACACACGTAGATGCTCGATTCTACACATGACACCTATTTGCTAGGGTTTCATCATGGTACTTGTCCAAAGCGCCACCATAGTGGTTTTCACTAGAGGATGATTTTTTCTTTATTTTTTTGTTTTTGATTGATTTTTTATGTCACACAAACATCTGTTTACTAGGTTTTCATTATGGTGACAATTTTTTTCTCATATTGAACCACCTAGTGGTGTTGATGTAGACGCTACTGGTGTTGATATGATTGTTGTTGTTTTCATGATGTGCCAATGATATTCTACTTGGAAGAGTTATTTTGATAAGATAAAGGCACTTGAATGTAACCCCTAATAATTCTTGTCTTCTTTGTTGATACTAGAATTAACCTTACCTTGGTGCACACATCATGATAGAGTTTCCTTAGAGTCCTTATGATAAAGAGTCACTACCAATGCTTGGTTAATGTGAGATTTGGATATCATGGATGGTGAAATTCATTGAGGGATATGATATTTAGATGGACTGGTCAACAGTTTGGAACCTTTTATTTTCCAATCTTAGGATGATGAGAAACAATAGGTGGATATGGAGATTCGACTAGGACAATGTCTTGATATACTTGTAGGTCACTCTTGAAGCTTTCTTTTGCATTTCTGGACTTTTTTGGTGGATGAAATTCCCTTTTTGATTTTGCCCCATAGTTTCTTTAACTAATGGAGTTTGATAGGGATGATTTTCTTTCTTTTTCTTTTGTATCCATTTGAATTTTGCTTGTCCATTTTGTTTTGTTGATTCTTTTGCTTCAATGAATTGTTTCATTCTTGGGTATAGCTTTTTCTCTTGTTATTGGACCTAATGAGAGGGTCGGAAAATACATGGATGATGATTCATGCTATGGCTAGTTGTAGCATTGGTAGCAATTTCATCATAAGGACTCTTTGTGCTCTCTATGTTGATGCTTGCATTAGATAAAGTTTCCCCCAGTATTATACAGGTATCAATGATATGTTTAGATACCTTAATTTATGAATAACCAAGACCTTGATGCTTAGGATTTCCAATAATCTCCCCTAGTTTTTGGATACCATGTTCATGTAGGCCTAATCCTCTATCTTGATAATTAATCTGTTGAAATTTTTTATTTGTAATAGGATATGTCTTACTTTGAAAACAAGGTGATAATCCTTTGCTGCTATGTTCTGGATCTTCAAATGTGCTAGCTTCTTCACTCATAGGATCCTTCATAGGCGGGATAAATTCGTGATTGATATTTTCAACTTGATCCTGTAAAATATCAGAGTTCGATGGCCCTTCAAAATATAGCTTCTTTGACTATTGTATACTCAATGCTCTACTATTCAGGTTTCTCAATTATCTTTTTTGATTTTAAGATATTGTGCTCCATATTTCCATACTCGATGTCTTCAATCTACTTGGAGTTTATTTCTAGTTTTAATGCTTCTTCTTGATCAATTTCAGATATGTCTATAGATAATGTTGTGCTTTGATCATGCACAAAGATATTTAAGAGTAGGTGACTCTTGTTCCTTGTTTATGATGTCAAAAGTATGAGACTCTTGTTTCAGATGAAGATCATCTACATGTCCATTACGAGTAAGCATCTCATGGGTAGTTGTATGTGTGTTTGGTGTATGGATTTTTTATTCTTTTGGAAAACCTTGGATGTCTTGGAAGATGTTTTCCAAGTCATTGTAGTATTTTGATAAGGATTCTTGATCTTGACTTTGTGTGGTATTATCTTCAACAAGCTTTGGTTGACATTCTTGACATGGATCAATTTCAAAGAAGGGATTTCTTGTAAATGATCCTTGTATTTCCTCAAATTATGGACATATGGGTGATAGCTCTTGGCTTATATTTTATACAATGGGAATAAATGTTGGATTAAGAGTCTCTTGATCATCAATATGTACTACCATGAAGTTGGATTATATCAATATATCTTGGAATGAATGATTGCTAGACTTGTGTGATTGAGTTTGATCATGCTTGGGATGAAATTATTGATGTATGTCCTCTTGCTCATTGGATGATGTAGAGACATTGTCAATGTGACCAGTGATAGATAACTCTTCATCATTATTTTCAACATTTGAGTTTGAGATATTTTTCACATTGTTATTGGTAGATGGCCCTTGAATGTCATCTTCAATAGCTATTTCTCCTTGATCAATAAGGTCTTGGATGAGATTTTTGAGTCTAACACATTCTGATGTATCATGACCTTTTACTCCATGGTATTTGCAATATATCTTGTCATCGTACCATGAGAATTTGATGCCAGGTTCACCACTTCATGGTGGTTTTGGAAGTGTGATGAGTTTTTCATTGACTAATTGGTTTAACACACCCTTAATTGGTTCCCCTAAAGGAGTGTACTCACGTTTAGTAGTATGGTTTGATTGTAAGGTTGGTTGTGGTGGAGATGGATTTTGAGATGGAATTTCTTGATTTGAATTTTGATATTGTTGATGGATTTGATTTTGATTTTGTGACCATTGTTGATTTGGGGGTTGATATTGTTGTTGGAATTGATTTTGATGTTGTGACCATTGTTGATTTGGGGATTCATATTGTTGTTGGAATTGATTTTATGCTATGACCATTGTTGATTTGGGGGTTGATATTATTGTTGGACTTGATTTTGATGTTGTGACCATTGATGTTGTTGATTCCCTTGATTTTGTTGAAATATAATTTTTTGTTGATATGAATCAATGTTTTGATGATGTTGGAAATATTGTTGATGTGGATATTAAGATGTTTGTGGAATGATGTTTGTTTGTTGTGGATATGTGATGCTTAGACGTTGAAAATGGTTTGGTGATACGTTTTATTTCAATTTCGTTCAAGTTCTGCAAGTTTTTTCTCAATTTCATTTAGGGTGATTTGATGTTCTAGACTTATTCCTTGATGGTGATTTTGAAACCCTTGATGTTGTGACCCTTGATAAGGGTGATTTTGGTAATAGATTGATGTTGAATTTTTTTTGGGAATGTTATGGTGCTTAATACCCTGTTGTAGGGTCACTTTTTTTATATTTCCAAGAGGATCATACCTATGGCCATGCGAGAGGTGGTAACACGGGTCTTTCGGCTACTAGGTATGCTTTCTCCTCTTCTTTATCTCAAATGTTTGTTGCATTTATCCATTAGTTTTGTGTTACATTATTCTGAAATATAAAGCTTCTCAAACTACTAATTATATCTATTTTTTCTCCTTGAATTAGTTCAAAGTGTTGTTGTATGATAGCTAGTGTAAGGTTTGGTTGTTGAATCAAAGTAGTCAGATGCCAAATTGTCATAAGGTGAATGGTTTTTTGAGATGGTTGTTATGAAGCTCAAGACCTTAAGGTTTGAGTGTTGTTTTGGAATGGTAATACTTTTAAAAATCAAAATGCTGAAGGAGTAGGGTCAATATTTCACTTCCTTGTCTAGAGGATATGTTACAAAAAAGTCTACTTGATCTAGCCGTTTGGTTCAAGAAACTGTTGATATCTTAGATGTTTGGGTGAAGGAATGACCTAAGTGGTTTGTTTTGATTTTGATTTCTAACAAGTAGGGTGGAAATGATGGAGGAAGGACTATATGACCTATCTCAGTTTTTGATTGTTTTGTTCTAACAAGGATCCTGTAAGCAACCTTGATTCATTTTTATGGTTGTTAGCAAGATATAGTAGAAGTGATGTGTTTTGAGAAAAAGCGACCAGATTGGAGCAAAAGCACCTAGTTTTATCAACTGTGGCCTGAAATGTGTCAAGTGCGCTAGTTTTTGTAGATAAAGTGTGCTGAGATTTTGCAAGTGTAGCCTCTATATGTTTCTATCAACTGTGGTGATGACTCAATCAAAAGTGAGTTTTATTTGGCAATTGCAAGTAGGTTATTGGCAAGTGCGCTAGTTTCTGAGAGGCAAGTGTGAGCAAACATAAGCAAGTGCACAAATTCTATCAAATGCAACTTATTTTCATCAATAGTTTTTCCCAAAATAAAGAGTAAATGCAATGAATTTTTAGTAACTACATTGGAAAATGGGGCAACTACGTTGGAATTTCATGAAAAAGTGGTCTCTATGTGTTTTGTTTCTAGTTTGAGCAATCTTTCTCCAAATTTTTGCAAGTTTAAGTTGGTTTTTTATTAATTTCTCTGTATGATAAAACAAAAATGTAATGAATCAAAAAGCATGGAATTTTGTGACCTTCATGTCTGTGGATTTAAGTTATGAAATCGTGATACCCAAGCCATAGTTTCCAATGTTTACTTTAAGCCAATGTAGCCTTAAATTAAAGCCTAAATATTTAGAAACCTTCAAGGAGATCCTTTAAGGCCTGAAAATATAAGGCTTATTTTAAAAGCATACACTAAGTCAAAGGGTTTGTGATTCAACCATCATGTTTAGTGTTTGTTCCGGTATGTTCATTTTAACTTCAAACATAGAGTTTGATGTTTTGAACAGATTTGGAAATTTTCATGAAAAAAAGTACACCCTAGGGATAGGTACTTCTTCCTAGGTGGGATTACCTCATGCCTTGAAGGGATGATTTTACATGCAATGAGTGGAGAGGCTTTGTACACTCAACCACAAGTCAGACTTGGTAAGTAACTTCTCATAAGTAAATTCTGATGCACCACTTTAGAGTATGATTTGGATAAAGGGGTAGCTTCTAAACATTTGGTTCATAGTCATGTTTTGGGATTATTAGTTTCAAATTTTTATACATGTAGCATTTTTCTCAATTAAGAGGCTTCCTAGCCCTTACAGGGTTTTACATATCACATGGATACTGGGGGAGACAGACGTCAGTATAAAATAGCCACACCTGATGGGTGAGAACTTTCCTCATACCCACAATAATTTATATAATGGTCCAAAATGATAGTATCACTTGGGTCACCTTTGAGTTCTCTAGCATGGGATGTTTCACTAGTACAAAATCAACAATATGTGATTGAAAAAACTACTAAAAACTGCTTATAAATGACTAAACATGGTTGTGCGAATAGTAGTTTATTTCCAGTCATTTATAACGTGACCGTATTGATGAATAAACCATTTTTAGTTGTTTGATTGATCAATTTGGTCATTAATTTAGTCGTCCAATTGATCGATTTGGTCATTGGCTTAGTCATCTGAGTGGTCAACTTTCTTGTTAATTTAGTTGTTTGATTGATTGATTTGGTTGTTGATGTAGTTGTTAATTTGATTGATTTGGTAGTGTGTAATTTAGTCGTTAATTTACTCATTGAATGTTTTAAACTGGTCACTTATTCAGTCATTTTTTTTTCACTGGTATATTTTGTCATTAATTTAATCATTGATTGATGTTAACTGGTCACTTATTTAGTATTTTTTATTCACTAATTTTCATCCATTGGTAGTGTATTTAGTCATTAATTTTAATCATCATTTTGATCAATTTGGTAGTTTATTTAATTGTTTTTGCTCACTGATTTTTGTCAACTGATAGCTATATTGATACATTGTTTATTAATTGCATAATCATTATATTTAGTCATATTTATTAACACTAATTTTTGTTAGTTACTAGTATATTTAGTCAATTGGTAGTTGATTGAATTATTTTTGTTCACTGATTTATACTTATAAGTGTTGGAAATGAGACAATTCTTTAATTGAGGTTTGAACATATAAAAACTTAAAAAAACATAACCAATCATTTATTTGCACATAATGAAATGGTTATTAAGAAGCAAAAATACTGAAATTTTATTGAGAAAACTTGTTCTTACAATAGATACAAGACAAAAATGTGTCTTTGCTTTGAAAAATGTATTGTTACAAAGTGTGTTTCTCAGTGCTGTGACTGAGAAAACTGAGTTACAATAATTTTTTTTTGGTTATGCAAGATATTACAATTTTGATGAAAATTCTATGTTGCAACTTATTTGCAACTGCGCATACATGTATGTTGCACTCTCTGCAAATTTTCCTCTTCTCTACACATCTTTATCTACTATGTATTTACTTATTTTTCTGCATCCCTGTTCTCTGTGTCTACTTCTTACATAGAAACGTATCCCCTCTTCTATAATGCACCGGTTTGAATGAGTGGAACTCAAACAAAAAGAGAAAAACATAATCAAGGGGTTTTACATTAGAGGTGCAATAAGATAGAATATTCTTTGTTCTAATCATAGGATGTACACCCAAATCATATTTTATGGTTTTTGTTTGGGTTCAACTTATTCAAGCTCGGTACATTCTCTATCTACAACTTCACTCTCCACACTCTACTACTGCTAACCCTTCTTTTTCTATTTTGCACTTACGGTTAACTCTATGATTTTTTCAAATATTTTAGTGGCCACCATACAAATGTCCCTAGTTTCTCTTTTAGATGGACAACTCCATCTATTTTGTTTGGATGAGGAAGGGATATGTTACTTGAGACCTGTGAAATACATACATTTCCATCTCCTATTCCTTTCAATTTGACTCCATGTACAATAGATAGTGAGTGAATCTGCCCAATGCCCGCAATAGCACTGTCATGCAGATCTAACACCTCAACTATATCCCCTTCTTGGAGTTTATCAATAAATGTCTACAAATACAAAAAAAAATACACATTACATTGAGATATAAAACAAATATTATATTGTTTTTGATAGCTGTATGTAATGTCTTATGTCTTGGAACAAATCAATTTTTGTATGTGCTTTTATAAAACACTATTATAACTAAGCTCTAAGCTTCTATATGTAAGTTATATTTTCTCCCTTAATTCCATAATATATGTATACTAGCTAATTACACTTCACTACTATTCTAACATCCAACTTCTATCAACTAGGTAATGATTACCCTTATTTACATAATAAAACAACCATTACTTAGGTGAATAGTACTTACTTGCATGTGGTTTCATAGCACTCACCTCGAGTTCAACATGACTACCACTATGAATACCATGTGCATGCTCATCGAGTTCATCATCATAACCACTATCAACGCCATTGTAGACATTAAGTTCTACAACTTTGTAGATAGTTCTATTGATAGGGCCTTTTTCTTTTTGTCCTTCTTTCATATAATTGCTCTACATGACATCATGTGGTTTAATCATCATGCAAAAATTAATATAAGTCAAGTAAATAATGCAAAAGCTATAATTTTTTTTCCAAAAGAAAATTTTAAGCATGAAGAATGATAAAACATTGGGACAGATAATTGACAACTATTATATTAATTACCTCAACTTCAGGACAACTAAGATGATTGTGTTGCACATTCTTGTCCACTTCATCACTATCAATATCGGCAGCTCTATTGACACCCTAAAGGTGTTTTAATTTTCCTATTGCTTTGAAAAAATTTCTCTACATGTGGTTTAACCATCGTGCAAAAAAATATACAAAGCATTCAATAGTCAAGTAAAGAATGCAAGCTATAAATTTATCCAAAAGAACATTTTTGGACCACTTCGATAATAAAGAAACTATGCTAGATTCTCCTGCGCTCATATTTCAATAATCTACATATTAAGAGGAATTTGTATATATAATTTACAAACAAGAAGAAATGATATCAATAGAGCCTCTTACCTCATCTGAATTCATGGATTTATGCTCATTCCATACAACAGCCATAGGGTTAATAGTTTCAACCAATTGCGAAACTTGGTGACTGAGACCTAATATGAAACTCATTACCTTTTGGTACCCTTGTTCATATGAGTTGACATGATCTATATAGGCTCCTAGTGGGCATTGGACAGATGGCTGTGAAATCTCTGTTGACGATCTAGATTTCAACTTCATCCTACTCTTAGATTTACTAACATCTAGTGCTGCCATATAATTGACAATATCTTCTGAACCTGCTTCTCTATTACTATTTTCCACCTAAAATACAATGCCAATTTCAACCTATAGCTAGTTAAGTAAAAAATTGAAATAAATAGCATAATGTAAATTGAACCAAAAAGTCATACACTTACTAAAAATTTGTACATTTTGGCATGCAACCAGCCTCAGCCAAATGTATATCCAACACTCACATTATCTGTTGCTCTCTTTCCTCTGTTACTCTTTACCAAGTATTATTTGGAATGCATATTTTCTTTCAATGCTTCCAACTCTTTGGAAAATATATTGGAGTCAAACCTCTCTTTTCCCAACATGATTTTTTTTCTGCACATGTATCTATAATTGTTGATTGAAACTCTCATCCTTCGCTTGTAATATTTTCTAGAGATTTGTCCACCAGTAGTCTCAAAATAATTTTCCATTTTTTGTATAAATTTTTCCACAACTTGTGGATCTTGCTCTACAAAATTTGATTTGCAAATATCCAAATGGGCCCTACATCTTATACCCAACTCGGTGGCCCACTTTGCAACATTTGGCCCAATGGGCTCACCATCTCTCGATACCTCAAGCAAGAATTGATTCTTTCCTTCTAATTTTATTTCTTTTTCATTCCTCTTAGTATATTTGTATAAATAATGACTCAATCTTTGTCTTTTGACAAAAGCATCCACATCTTCTATTAAATTTCCAGTACCAATATTTCTGGCTGATCTACTAGTTCCATCAAAAGTTCTAGATGCAACAAGTGCACTTTGAGGCATAATAGATGCAAGTGGTCTCTCTTCATGACTTTCATTAATTGGAACTTCATGCTCCTTGGCCACATCAAGTGTGGCATGAGTAGATAGATCAATACTGGTCTCCGCGGATTCCATGTTAGTAAACACATCCTTTAATGTTGAAAAAAGAATCTACAGACCTATTGTTCCTTTGCCCTGATGTTTTGCAATAATCTCTCTTAGACTTAGTCATAAGAGATAATCACAATGTTTCACATCACCATGTGCTATTCCAATCTGCACATCACCATGTGCTATATTAGGTTGCGCATCATCACAACTATCATTTTCACCAAATACATTTGTTGAATCACAAAAGTGTTGGCTTGTACGAGATGGCGACACTGTATCTTTTTTTTCCTTTTATTTTTCCTCCACATTTTCTTTACACTCTTTTTGTTGCCTATAAAACAAAAATAAAATAATATTATGTCTTATATACATAAAGCTCTTGCCTATAAAATTTGATTAAACACTATTAAACAAATAATATACTACTTAGTGGATTTACAACTCACCTTTTCAAACCAAGACTCAAAAAATATTCATTATTCTTGGTCACTTTTTCAATACATGCACGCTCATATTCTATCTCTAGAATTTGAACATTATGATCACTATCATCTAATTTGTGCCTTACCATCCTTGTCTTCATTTCCTTAAGTCCAAATAAACAATAATATATAAATCAACAACTTGAATCATTAAAAAATTATTGAGTTTATAAGTTGATAACTGTTGACTTTCCAACCGACTGATAACTACAAATGGAAACTTAAAATAGAATTCAATTTATAGATTAAAAAGAATTTGCATTCAAAAACCAAGAAGATGTTTATAATTATAGGTATAAAAAAAAAATTCCTTAGGGATATCACAAGAGAAGAACTCATAAGAACATAACAAAATTAGGATGAAGGAAAAACATAGTCTAGTTCATCATGAGGTATGTTAGAACCTCAATTTTTTTTCTAGTTCCATCATCACAATTAACCTTGAGCTCCATGACCCAAGCCTTGACCCTTATATTCCTTTTTATTTTTTACTGAAGATATAAATTTTTTAGGTATGACTGACACTGAAAGACCTATAGAAAGCCAAAAATTCATCATATATATACTTAAGCAAAAAAATGTCTAGCTAAAAATATTCCAAATCCCTTAATAGTCTCTTATCGTGATCCCGCAACAGTAATCTAAATTCTTGGCAGGCTGGTAGTGTGTAACAGACAACATGAAGATGTTTACTGCCATACCATGGAATTATTATGATGAGGATGCAATTGGGCAGTATGAGAGAATTTAAATACATCATAAACCAACATATCATGAGAAGGAAAAATGAAGGGTGTGATATTGTGGGGAATAACTTGCCATCTCGTGAGGAAGATCATAAAGGCATGCAGTAGGGTGGTATGAAGCTCTATACAATGGAAGGATGTGATGAAGCATGTGGTATGGTGGTGACTGTTAATGTAAACTATAGTACTACAGGTTAAACAAGTCAAGCTTGGAGTATAGAGGTAAGGATCCCACTACCCCACAGTGAAAAGCAAAGAAGCATGCGGTATAGCGGTTTATACCCCTCTATCTTGTGGTAGTTATAGAAAGTAGTGGCGATAAAATAGTATTAAATGCATGAATCACATCAATATTCCGATCTTGTAAAATCAATGGTGCATGTTCAAACTCAAAATATGAGAAAAATATTTGGTGTAAGGTTGATATTAATGTTGACATGACCAAGCTTAGAAGCCATTAAACCAAGAATTTGACATTCACTTTGCACTTATTTGCAAAAATTATCATGCAGGGAGCTTGGAGTTCAAGGAGGTTAAGCTCTACAACCATAGTAACCTAGGTAAGTGCATAGAACTCATGTGAATTAAGTTTTACAAGTACAAGATTGTTTTGAATTCTACATTTCAAAAGTATAGGAGAAGTAAGATAGTTAAACTATGAATTAAGTTTTATGAGTACAAGATTGTTTGGAATTTTGCATTTCAGATACACTAAGAGAATTAAGATAGTTAAGTATCATGCCATCCAATAAGAAAGAACCTGAAACTAAAAAGGACATCATGCCACCCAAGAAGAAAGAACTTGAAACTAAAAAGGAAGAATCTAAGGTTAAAAAGAGGTCCTTGCACTAGTTTATCATGGATATACTCCCTAAATCAATTGAGAGAGGATTTAAGAATGTTTTTAATGATTTGGCTCACGGTTGTAGAGATTCCCTTATCCCTATCTCTGGGTGGGAACTGTTCTAGTACTTTTATGACAAAAGGGAGGGAAAGATTCTGGTGCCAAACCCATGAGCATTATATTTGGCCAAGTTAATTGTCCCAAATGATTTTATAGATGTAGAGCTCATTAGTGAATTGGATTAGAGTTATCATCCTGCTACTAGGTTTGTGAGATTTCCAGATGGTTCACCATTAGTTGTGTTGACTAAAGCGGTCATAATTGAATGTTTTGACCTAAACAAACAAGCCCTAACTAAAATTGATTTGCAAAGAAGTAAAGAAGAATATACTAGATTGAGGAAAACCCATAGAAGTGATGAAGTCCCCATTTACATGAAAAAGGGTGTGAACAACAAGGTGATTCCTATATTCCCTTTTTCTACTGAACAATTTGAAGTCTTAGATTTCCAATTCTATTTCAAGAAAACCTACTTTTATCTCTATCAAGTACATGGGATAGATACAAAAGAGCAAATGCTAGTTAGTTTAATGATGATGGCTATGAGGATCCAAAACCCTGAGACAAACATTGAATATGATTTTTCCTCACATCTTGAGAAAGCATTGCATGAAGCATTTCTGTAAGTCAGGGAAAATACATCCCCCATAACATTTGGGCAATATTCTTTGTTGCGCCACCTAATATTATACTAGAATAAAGATGGAGCAAAAGGATGTGTTTGGGTCAGATTGACAAGCAGGGGAATTCACTACTAGTGCAAATATGGTTTTCTATATGGGACAATAGATGTAAGAATTCAAATTATGTGATATTATATGATGAGTTTGTGTACAAAATTATGAGAGTTCTTGGCCACCAACCACCAAGACTACACACACTTGTGCTACAATTGTTAAGACCTTTGGTTTTGAAACCTGAGCAAGTCCATACTCATAACTTCGGTGATTGGTTTTTTATACTAGATACCACAATAATCAGGATTTATGGATGCCCATAGGACCCACATATACTAACAAAGTTTTTCCCCCTTCGATTAGTCTTTTTAGAGTTAATGTGATAAATTCTATGGATGGAAAAGGATGTCATGAGTAAACAAAGGAAGGGTACATTTCTACCCAATTTGACAACATGTTGGGAACTATCAGTGGGATCCGATACACTTGAAAAGTTGCAAAATTATCTAAAATCAAGGTACTCTTTACAGTTTAGAAAGGAAAGATCTTTTGACCTTGAGGGTCACATGAATTTTGTAAGACACACCATCCTTACCAAGACTATGGTTACTCACCATATTGATTATGAAGAAGATGTAATAAGAAATTATTTCAATCCTCAACATGTATATGATAAGAGGAGAAAATGGAAAATTCTGAAAAGGATTGAGGAAGATAGAAAGATGAAGCACAGTGATTTCTTGGGTTATTTCATAGAGGAAGAAAATCCTGTCAAGAGGATTGATATGATAATTGATAAGTTTCATGAATTATATAAGACTGTAACAAATATGGGGAGACTTGCCAAATTGTGTCCCAAAAGTCTGAGTGGTATTGTAATTAAAGAACCAACTCTACATACTGTTTTAGTATGTTATGCTTCTCCAAGATCACCTCCTAAACAACTACCTTCTAATAAATAGAAGACACAAGAGATAGAGCCACTTGTTTCCTATGAAATAAGTGAGGAGGTTGGAGATACAAAAGAATCAGTTAATGTGTTAATAAATTTCAAGGATGATGTTGAAGTGGACCAACCTATGCTTGAAATTGAAGCCCACAAGCGTGAAGCTAGATCGAATATTGAGGTAAAAGGAGAAAGAGAAATGCATGAGGATGATAGGGTAGTTGCAGCTCGCAAGTTCTTGGAAGATGATGAATTTATCAAAACCCCTGAATTTAAAGACTTTTGGGTTAAGATGAAAATGAGAGAGTTTGAAGCAAGGGTTGAAATAAATAAGATGGGAGTTGAGGAATCCTAGCATGATCAGATAGTAGCCCAAATTTTTAATGAATTAAGATTGATAATATTGATGTTAGCCCACAAGAGGCTAGAGAGATTATTTTGAAAAGTAATATACTTATTGTCCCTGGTATGGAATTAAAGAATTTTTTTTACTTGATTAAGTGAGAACATAGGAGGACCCAATGCTGACTATTGAGTTTGACTCGGATGAAGGGTTAAGTGGAATAGGGTATAACCTTGAGATTGAAACCTTGGCATTCTGGGCCAAACAAAAGAGTAAACAAAAACCAAGGTTACTAGATGTGGTGTAGGAAATGAAAGGGACAACTATGGAAAAAAAATTAAAGGATACATTTCCTCTAGAAGCTACAACCATGACAATGCATTCAACTATGTTCACCCGAGTTTCAATTAAGGAGATAGAAGATAGATTGGGAGAGTATGCAAAGGAACAATATTTTTTAAATGATGAAGTCAATAAATTGTTCATGGAAAATGTGAATTTGAAGGAAGAATTGAAAGGAGCAAGCCCCTCATAGAACAAGGAAATAATGTTATACATGCATTCTCCTACTCCACCAGTTGATATAAAAAGTGCTTCTATTGAATAAGTGAGCATTCTTAGACAAGAGATTGAAGAGTTAAAGAAAACCAACAATGAGGGTAAGGAAGGAGTCAATAAGAAAATTTTCAATGTTTTAGAGAAGGTCCTCAAGCATAGGATAAAGATAATTGTGGATAAGTTTGAAAGTGTGTATGATTGCTACATCTCACTAACACGGGAAATTGATCATATGAAAACACATCTACCCATACTGGATCCCCTTTTTTAAGATCTGGCAACCCATACACCACACATTGGAAACCTTGTGCAAAGTCTTATAGAGGAGTACTGCGGCTCCTTTAACATTAAAACCTACAGAGCAGATGGCCAAAATAGTTATAGATGAATTCCAATATATGCAAGGAGAGGACCAAAAGATCATAACAAGAATAGATTAATTTCATACTCTAAATCAATGATTTGTGCCAAAACTATTGAAAGATGATGAACACTTGAAGGACCTCAATGAATGGAAGAGTGAATTTGGCCAGATTTTTCCACAATGCATCACTCACATACAAAAGGATGGTGAGTTGAGTCTTGATAGGTTTGAATTAATCATCGATGGACTAATAGCGTTGGATGTTGGATATTCTAAGTATATCATGGATGGTAGGGCATTACTAGATAGATGATGGAAGATTCACCTTGCAAATCAATTGAAAATTCAAGAATAAAAATGGCCACATGATTATACAGTGTACGAGTGGGAGCAGAGGTATATGGGTCATCCCCCATGAGCAGTAGGCCTTGGGGCTGTCATAGTGGAAGAACCACACATTCAAATACACTAATATGGAGAAAGAACCTTAAACAGATCTTTAGTGATCACGAGTGCCTTATGGAGATTAACGGACTATGGTGTCATGAGTGTTGCAAACTTCATTAGCTCTCTACTTTCTCTATTTTATGTTTTAAGAAAAACTAATGTTTAGTCTAGTTTATATGAAGAGGCATGAATTTTGAAAAGATGCCATATTTTGTAATGATCTGAATCTTGTTGCTTCTCTTATACAAGAGAAATCAAGACCGAATTTTTATATCATCATCATATGCATTTATAGAAACATATATGAGGAGACTTATGTTATATTGTTATATCTATTTGAAGCAATCAATGGACAAGAAGATTTAATCTGGAGCTCAAATTCTAGTCTCAATTATTTGTTGATAATATTGTGTATGATTGGATTTTTTATGTATTTTAGGTTGGAATATAGGGGTATATTATGAATTGGTATCAATTATTTGTTCATAATCATCTGCATTACTGATTAGATTGTATTGCACATCTTTCAAACTCAAATTATTACTTCACATTGCATAACTAATAACTAGATGCTGATTGATGATAAAATTTCAATTGCAATATAGTTTTTACAAAGTCAACCTAAGTAGTGATATAATTACTTCACATTTGATAATTAATAACTAGGAGCAACTGCCAATTGCATTTTCTTGTCTTGGAATTCCATGAGACCACATTTCTTTGAGGCATTTTTCAAACAATTCACTGCCTTGTCTGTGCTACCACATTTTTCATACATATTGTATACCAAATCATTTTATCAATCAATTCACTACCTTGTTGCTATGGCTAAAAGTGTAAAGCAATTGCTTTCAAAAAAGCTATGGATGCTTGGAAAAATCTATCAAAGTATAATAGTAGTCAATACTATAGACAAGGCAGTGAACTGGTTGAAAAAACGCCTCAAAAAAATGTGGTCTCATGGTGATTGAATGCTATGACAATCCATAAAAAATTGCTTGTCATGGAATTTGTCATGGCATTCCATCAAACCATGAGACCAAATTTCTTTGAGCCATTTTTCCAAAGTTCATTGCCTTGTCTATGCTACAACTTTTTTCATACATGTCTATCAAAGAATTTTATCAAACATATCACTACCTTGCTGCTATGGCTAAAAGCCTAAAACAAGTGATTTCAAACAAGATATGGATGCTTGGAAAAAATATTTCAATGCATAATAGTAAGCAACAAGCTATGGTCTCATGGTTTTTTTCTAGCGTGAAAATCAGCATGATTTTATTTGCATTTTTTTGTAGGTTATTGCACATTTTTTTGGCAATTTTATTGTTTGAAATGGAAAAAATCTCTGTGGTCAATTTTTTTAATTTTTTAATTATAGGATTCTCATAGTTAGTGAGAAAGGTAGTGTTCATGAAGGAATAGAAAAGATGCACAGAGCATTTGAATTATACCTGTACTGTGCAATGACATTAAATCATTTAGCAAACCATTTTTCTTCATAGCGTAGAGCATTTTCTTGTGGAATAGTTGACTGAGACAACTCTTGTTTCAACTGACCAAAATCTCATTCATATTATAATCTTACATGATCTTATCATAGTAAAGGTGATTATTACACCACTGGATGCTACTACATGGCATCAATCAAGGAAAGCCAGAGGCCACAAGATTTTGTGGATAGGTTCAATTGAAGTTGGGAGATCTTAAGAGTTCTCTCTCAAATTTTGAAAAGGTTTTGGAGGTCCACCTTGAGAAGTGTGAGAGATTAAAAGTTGTAGGCCATATATATGCTTAGCAAGGGAAAAAAAATAAGGCTTTGGAAATTTTAAGAAAGGAAACTCGTATAGATCCACATGATGCCCATGCATTTATCAAGATGGGTGAATTATTAATATCAACAGACCCCAGTGTAGCCTTAGATTCTCTTAAGACAAAAAAGTATCTTTCGAAGAAGAGCAGAGAAGAAGTACCCATTGATTTGTTAAAAAACATTAGGGCTCTTCATTTTGAGCGTGATGAACTAGAGCTAGCTCAATTTTTTTTTATGAAGGCATTAGGAAATGGTTTTTGGGTTGAATTCATAAATAAAAGCCCCAATGCCAATTATGCAGTTTTTTCTATGCGCTTTAAGGATATGGAATTCTTCCATCAACTAGAAGAAGGTGAAGTTTCACTTGAGTTACCATGGCATAAAGTCACAATGGTATTTAATATTTCTAGGTTTTTTAACAACTGCATGATACTGAAAAAAATAATCTTTTATACAAGCCAAAATTGTTCAAGTTTCCTAATTATATGGATGTATATCTATGTCTTGCAGCCATGGATTAAGCTTAGAATGAGATCTAACTAAGCCTGAAATTAATTTGGGATGCACTTAAGGTGGATAAAAACTCATCAAATTCTTTATGTATGATTGGCAACATGGAACTGAAAACAAATGACAAGCTTAAAGCAAAAGAAACAATTAAAGTAGCATGCCAACTTGTCTTGGCTAATGAAGCAAAACGAAAAGTTGATGAAGAACAAAGGATTCAAATGGAAAGGAGAAAGAAAGAGGAAGAACTTCGATGGGTGATGCAATAAGAGGAGGAATTTGAACATGTGAAGGAATTATGGAAGAGTCAGCGTAATGACAGAGATGATGACGATGATGAGGCTGGTTAGTTCAAGAAGAAACAAAAGAAGGAAAAGAAGAAAAAGAAGAAGGATAAGGACCACAAGGCTTATGATTCTTATATGGAGGAACGTGATGTTTCCATGGAAGATGAGGAAAATTATATGAGTGATAAGGCACAAGATGATGCAAAAAATTCCCAAGATCTTCTTGCAGTTGCAAGTCTAGAAGACCTGATGATGGCAAGACAAATTCTCTAGTTTCAAAAAAATCATGAAGGAGACATGTATACTTGTTGGATGTTGTGGTTATTTTTTTGATATGTGGTTTTCATTGATTTCAACACTATTAGAATTGATGATGCTTAAGGCTGTATATGTCGAGGATATTGAGAAAATTGTAAAAATAATATTGTTGATAGACAGTGATGTTGAGAAGGTCAGAATGTTGGAAAGTTTTGTACATTGAAGATTTGGAGGTGCGCATCAAAGGGTTTGTTGTTGAGCCTATCTAGCATGTTGTTTGAAATTTTTAGAAGTTCACATCAAGATTTGTGGAAGTTATGAAGATCTGTGTTCCTACAATTATACAGTTTATGTAGATGGTGTTCTTGGATGAAGCGGATGAAATTCTGGTGATTTCAGTTGTTGCATATGTATCTGTGATGTTCATGGATGAGTATAGATCATACTCTATCCTTTTTGTATGTCTTCATTGATCAAAATGTTCGTGATCGAAGATTTTTCTGATGTGTGCTCGAGTTTTCATGTTCTTGGCCGACATGGTGGTAGTAGTGTGTTGCGGATCCATGAAGATTAATATTTTATTTTTTGGGGTGTTCTAAGGTGTTTGTTTGGGTCCTCACTATCTTTTGACTGACTTGTGTTGGTGCACATTGAAATTTATTCATGTATTGAGGCCGACAATTGTAATTTATTCTTTATTTGAGGCTGACTAAATAGTGGATGTAAATCCATGTAGCAGATATATATAAGTGTTTGTTTTCATCATTTAGAGGCAATTCTCAATGTGTGCAAGAGGTGTACATGTGCGAATAAAGGTCAAATCATTCAAGAGTAGAGTGTGGAAGAGTGTGTAGAAGTTTATGTGTGCCTAACCAGAATTGTAATCAACCTTTTGTAGAAGCTATTTTCTTAATTCAAATTCATCAGATGGATTTAATCTAATTATTGTATGTAAGGTAGTGATCCTTCCTCCGAGCAGTGTGCTCTAGGTAGTGTGCCTGAATGCAAGTGCATTCCCTTTTTATTCTTCATTATACTTCTAACAGGGTATAATCTTGTGGACTAACATCCACCATGGTTTTTCCCCTAACAGAGTTTCCATGTATAAAATATTGGTGTTCATGTGTCTCTTATGTGTTATTGATTTATGATTGCATTGTTAATTATGAGATCTGAGATTTAAGGTTGCTTAATGTTGAATAAGTTTTATTTTGGTAACAACTGATTCACCCCCCTTCTCAATTGTATATCCTTGTTTTTCCAACAAATGGTATCGAAACTAGTTCCTCTGAAGAAGCTTAACAATGTGAGGTGATTTGAGATGGCACCATACAAGAAGGATAGTCCTAGATTCGATGGTACAAACTACTCTTTATGGAAAGTCATAATGGAGTGTCATTTGAGATGCATTGGATAAACCTTCTAGAAGATTACACAAAATGCATATACTATTCCTCAAAATGGTCTGTCCTCTGAAGATGAGATCAAGAAAGCATAAACTAATACCAGGGCTATTGAAGAATTGTTGAGTGCTTTGACAAATTCAAAGATGAAAAATGTGTTAGGATTGAAGATTGCATACCAGATTTGGGAAAATTTGGAAACATTGTATGAAGAAGATGCACTAGTGAAAAGTGCTAAGCTACAAATTTTAAAAGGCAAGTGGGCAGACATGAAGATGAGTAAAGATGAGAACATCCTCTCTTTCTCTCAAAAGATAAATGAACTGGTGATGAGCATTAGATGTGCAAGTGGAACCTTGGATGAAGAAGAAATTGTGGCTAAGATACTTTGATCTGTGCCTCCCTCCTACAAAACAAGAGCTCATGCTATTGATGAACTCAAAACATTGACAAATATTACAAGAGACATGCTGATTGGAAAATGTTCTGCATTTGAATTGAGTGAATTTTGTGAATATGCTCCTAAGGCTCAATCTGCATTCAAAGCTACAGCATCCAGAAAAAGCCAACAAAGATACAATCCGGGTGAGAACTCCAAAAGGACATTCAAATATGAAGATGAGATGAAGAAAGATAATTAGAAGAACTTGAAGCATTGATTGTGAAAAGAGAAGCCAGAGGTCATGGTAAGTACAAAGGAAAGTTACCTATCAAATTTTTTTCTTGTAGTAAAATAGGTCATTTTGCATCTAGATGTCCTAAAAGAGTTTCTAAGTACAAACCTAAGAAGACTAGATTTCAAAGGAAATGCTATTATGCTGAAGAAAGTGTAACTGATGAAGAATTTGATAAAGAAACTGGAAATGAGGATGAATGGGTATTTATTGCTATCAAAGAAAATGGTCAGGTGTCCACTGAATCTACTAGTAATGTGAATGTTGAGAAATCTCTTGTAGCAAAAATTGAAGAAAAGGATGAGTGGGTAATTGACAATGGATGCTCACATCATATGACTGGTGACAAAAGCAAGTTTGTAAGCTTGGAAGACTATGATGGTGGTGTTGTAAGATTTAGAGACAACACTTCTAGTGTGATTCATGGAAAATGCACTATTTCTTTTGGTGGTAAGAACAATACTGATGATGTTCTTTATGTAGAAGGCTTAAAGTATAACTTGTTAAGTGTTGGAAAAATAGTAGACAAGGGTTACAATTTTCAATTCAAGGATGGTAAGTGCAGAATAAGGGGAAGTTCTAGAAATATGATTGCTTCAGGTACAAAGACAAAAGGTAATATCTTTCATCTGAGTGCTACTAGTGAAAGTTGCTTAATTGCTTAGATTGATGTAACTTGGTTATGGCATAGGAGGTTGTGTCACGTGAAATTTGATAACATTGTCAAGATAAGCACTACTCAAGAAATCAAAGATATTTTTAAGTTAGTGAAGCCTACTAACACTATGTGCAAGGAATGTCACATGGGAAAGTAGACAAGAAATTATTTTTGGAGCAAACAATATAGCTCTAATGGAGTATTGGATTTGATACATACTGATCTATGTGGTCCATCTAGAATCATAAGTCTACAAGGTGAAAGGTATTTTATGTTGCTCATTGATGATTATTCTAGAATGACATGGGTTGCTTTCTTATGAGAAAAACATGAAGCATTAGAAAAGTTCAAAAGTTTCAAAGCTATGATAGAGAATGAGATAGGTTAGAAGATAAAATATCTAATGTCAGACAAAGGTGGTGAATTAACTTCTTGGGAATTCAATTCATTCTGTGAAGAGCATGGAATCCAAAGACACTTATCTACTCCTCGGACCCCTCAACAAAATGGAGTTGTTGAAAGAAAGATCACAACTATTCTAGACACTGCTAGAACCATGATGCTGGAAGAAAATGTTTGTCATTTCTATTGGAGATAAGTTGTAAGTACTTCTGTGTATACCATTAACATGGTGTATGTCAATAGTAATTCTGGTAAGACACCTTTTGAGCTATGGTTTGGTTATAAGCCTACTATCGAGTATTTCAAAAATTATGGAAGTAAATGCTACATCAAGAGAGATGATGATATAGGAAAGTTTGATGCTAGAAGTGATGAAGGAATATTTTTGGGTTACTGTACTAAAAGTAAAGCTTACCAGTGCTTTAATAAGAGATTAAAGAAAATGGTTGAAAGTGCAAATGTCAAAGTTGATGAAGATATTGTTAGACCATCCATATGTAGTGGATATGATTCAGATGATCAACATGATAATACTAACAATGATGCTCAAACACAAAATCAAATTCAGATTGTTCTGGTGAACCAAGGGAATCAAGAGGTAGAGACTAGCAAAAGTGCAGAAGAAAGAACACAAGAACAAGAAGTCAGAGAAAATCCTAAAACTCCCAAATATGTAAGGAGAAATCACTCTGACATTCAAATCATAGGAGACAAGAGAAAAGGTGTGCAAACTAGAAGAATAATTTTGGAAGAGTATTGTCTAATTTCCAAAGCTGAGCCTAGCAATATCAATGGAGCATGCAGAGATGAACATTGGATGGACGCCATGAAAGAAGAACTAATGCAGATAGAGAAGAATGATACATGGGATCTTGTTCCTAGACCTCAGAACAAAAATGTGATTCGAACCAAGTGGGTTTTTCGAAATAAACTAAATGAGCAAGGTGAAGTGATCAGAAAAAAAGCAAGACTAGTTTGGAAAGGGTACTCACAGATGAAAGGTATTGATTTTGAATAAACTTTTGCCCCTGTTGCTAGAATTGAAGTTGTTAGATTATTTCTTACTTATGCTACTTTCAAGAGTTATAAAGTCTATCAGATGGATGTAAAGTCAACATTTCTGAATGGTGAGCTAGAAGAAGAAGTCTATGTTGAACAACTTGATGGATTTCAATTGACTGATGAAAAAGACATGGTATGTCGATTGAAGAAAGCCCTATATGGAATTAATCAAGCTCCTAGAGCTTGGTATGCTAGATTGGATAAATACTTATTGAAGCTTGGATTCAATAAAGGTACTACTGAAAACTATCTGTATTTCAAGTTGGATCAGAGTAAATAATTGATCATTGAAGTCTTTGTTGATGACATTATTTTTGAAAGTGATGATGATTTGTGTATGCAATTTTTTGATGAAATGAAAAGTGAGTTTGAAATGTCAATGATAGGAGCGTTGAAATTATTTTTAGGATTGTAAATCACTCAGCTGGATGATGGAATTTTCATATCTCAGTCTAAGTATGTGAAAGAGCTACTAAAAAAGTTTGGCATGGAAGATTCAAAGCCAAGTGGTACACCTATGATAACCGGATGCAAACTTACATAGAATGATGATTCTCCTAAAGAAAACTAGACAAGATACAGGTCAATGATTGGTGGATTACTCTATTTGACTCAGATCAGGCCAGATATAATGAATGTTGTATGCATGGTTGATAGATTTCAAGTTGATCCTAAAGAGTCTCATGTGACTACTATGAAAAGAATTTTTAGGTACTTGAAAGGGATAGTTGATCTTGGTCTTTGGTATTCTAGGGATGATGATCTTATCCCAAGTGCTTTCACTGATGTTGATTGGGCAGGAGATGTGGATGATAGAAAGAGTACTAGTGGAGGTGCATTCTTCTTAGGGAAGAAATTGGTATCTTGGCTAAGCAAAAAGTAGAATTATGTTTCATTGTCTACTATTGAGGAAAAATATATTGTTGCTGCAAACAGTTGTACCCAAGTATTGTGGATGAAGCAAATGTTGAGAGATGTCAGAATTGAGTATGAGGAACCCATTTCCATATTCTATGACAATTCAAGTTCCATCAATATTTTCAAGAATCCAGTGCTGCATTCAAAGACAAAGCATATATCCATCAAATATCACTTTTTGAGAGATAAAGTGAGTGACAAAGAAGTTAGACTAGAGTATATACCTACCAAGGAGAAAATTGAAGACATATTTATTAAGCCATTTCCTAAGGATACTTTTGAGTATCTCAAAGGAAAGTTAGGGGTGATTTCCCCTCCTGATCAGAACTAAGATGTAGGTCTTTTCATCAGTCCATGAACTCATAGCCATATCTTATTCCAGATTGATGTTGTGGTAGCTGCTACTTAGGGGGAGTAGTCATATGGTTCAAATATGTGGTCAAAGCATGTGTACCTTTTTCATTGATGTCAAAGGGGGAGAGAAGAGCAATGTGAAAAACATGGGAGAAGAAGGAAATAGGAAAAGAGTGCACAATCTAAGGGGGAGATTGTTGGAGAAGAGCTAGTTGGGTTGGTGACATTATTTTTCACATCATGTGTTGCCATCAATGCCAAAGGGGGAGATTTTTGGATGTTGTGGTTATGTTGTTTATATGTGGTTGTCATTAATGTCAACACTATTAGCATTGATGATGCTTAAGGCAATATATGTCGAGGATATTGAGAAAATTGTAAAAATAATATTGTTGGCAACCATTGATACTGAGAAGGTCAGAATGTTGGAAAGTTCTGTAAATTGAAGATCTGAAAGTGCACATCAAAGGGTTTTTTGTTGATCCTATCTAGTATGTTGTCCAAAATTTTCAAAGGTTCACATCAATTTTTGTGGAATTTATGAAGATCTGTGTTCCTACAATTATTTAGTTTCTGTGGATGGTGTTCTTGGATGAAGTAGATGAAATTCTGGTGATTTCAGTTGTTGTGCATGTATCTATGACATTCATGGATGAGTCTAGATTGTACTCTATCCTTGGTGTATGTCCACATTGATCAGAGTGGTCATGATCGGAGATTTTTCCGATGTGTGCTCAAGTTTTCATGTTCTTGGCTGACATGATGGTAGTAGCATGTTGCAGATCCATGAAGATTAATATTTTATTGTTTGGGGTGTTATAAGGTGTTTGTTTGGGTTCTCACTATGTTGTGACTGACTTGTGTTGGTGCACATTGAAATTTATTCATGTATTGAGGCCGACAGTTGTAATTTATTCTTTATTTGAGGCCGATTGAATAATGGATGTAAATCCATGTAGCGAATATATATGAGTGTTTGTTTTCCTCATTTAGAGGCAATTATCAATGTGTGAAAGAGGTGTACATGTGTGAATAAAGGTCAAATCATTGAAGAGAATAGCAGAGTGTGAAGAAGTTTGAGCAGAGTGTGGAAGAGTGTGTAGAAGTTTATGTGTGCCTAATCGGAACTGTAATCGGGCTTTTGTAGAAGCTATTTTCTTAGTTCAACTTCATCAGATGGATTTAATTTGATTAATGTATGTAAGGCAGTGAGCCTTCCTCTGATCAGTGTGCTCTAGGTAGTGTTCTTGAATGCAATTGCATTCCCTTTTTATTCTTCATTATACTTCTAACAGGGTATAATCTTGTGGGCTTACATCCACCATGGTTTTTTCCCTAACAGGGTTTCCACGTATGAAATATTGGTGATCATCTGTCTGATGTGTTATTGATTTATGCTTGCACTATTAATTATCAAATCTAAGATTTAAGGTTGCTTAATGTTGAATAAGTTTTATTTTGGTAACAACTAATTCAACCCCTCTTAGTTGTCTATCCTTGTTTTTCCCACAATACTCTGATTCTCAAGATGATGAACCATTGAAAAAATAGAGTCTGAGTGAAGATGATCCATATGATGATGATTTCTAGGCTTCTTGAGCTTTAACCAAACCTAGCTCCTATCTTCCAAAACAAAAATCCCCAAGGCCCATGGGAAATGAATGATGAGCATTTGAGTTTCAATAGACTAAAATAGGTTTCCCATAAAAAACAAGAAAGACAAAAAATGAAAAGATAACATATAGATGATTCATTTACGGTTTTTGATAAGATCTCATTTAACTATGTCAAATAGATTTGGAAGGGACAAAGCATATTTGTTTGGCTAAAGTTTTGATGTATCCTATCCATCATCATTGTATGCATCATCTTCTCTTGGAATCAGTTGAAACTCAAGTGCTCATCATTCATTTCCCATGGACGTTGGGGATTTTTCTCTTGGAAAATAGGAGCTAGGTTTGGTTAGAGCTCAGAAAGCCTAGACATAATCATAATATGGATCATTTTCTCTCAAAATCTATTTTTGCAATGGTTCATCATCTTCAAAATCAGAGCATGCATGTCTCCTTCGAGATTTTGATGAAACTAGAGAATTTGTCTCGTCATCATTAAAGCCTTCTAGACCTACAACTACAAGAAGACCTTGGGCATTTTCTGCATCATCTTATTCCTTATCACTCATATAATTTTCCTCATCTTCCATGGAAACATCAGGTTTCATCATATAAGAATCATAAGCCTTGTGGTCCTTATCCTTCTTCTTTTTCTTCTTTTGGTTCTTCTCAAATTGACCAGCCTCATCATTGTCATCATCCTTGTCCTTATGCTTACTCTTTCATAATTCCGTCACACATTTAAATTGCTCCTTTTGTTGCATCACTCATCGAAGTTCTTCCTCTTGCTTTCTCCTTTCCATATGAATCCTTCGTTCTTCATCAACTTTTCATTTTGCTTCATCAACCAAGACAAGTTGTCGTGCTACTTTAATTGTTTCTTTTTCTTTAAGCCTATCATCTATTTTTAGTTTCATGTCTCCAAGAATACATAAAGCATTTGATGAGTTTTTATCCACCTTAAGTGCACCCCCAATCAATTCTAGGCTTGGTGCATTGTAGAAATAGATTCCAAGAGAAGATGATGTATACAATGACGATGAATAAGCTACCTCAAACTCGGAGTCAACCAAATATGCTTTGTCCCTTCCAAATCCATTTGAAATAGTTCAATGAGATCTTATCAAAAACCTCAAATGAATCATCTATATGTTATCTTTTCATTTTTCCTCTTTTTTTTTTATGGGCAACCTATTTTAGTCATTAGTTTAGAAAATTTTATGTGTCCTTCAATGTATTATGCTTTATCTTTCTATCAGATTCTAGATTAAAAGAACCTATAATTAAAAATAGATTAATTCATCTATTTTTATTTTATAGTCCCAAATAGGTGGATTAAATTATTCTGCTATTAAACAAATCTTGTACAATGTAATGTCCCCTTTTTGAAATGAAACCAAGTTGAAACTCAAATTCTCATCGTTCATTTCCCATGGGCCTTGGGGATTTTTCTCTTAGAAAATAGGAGTATAATAATAACATAAGAGGATCTTAATGTCATAAAAGGGACCACTTAAGTGTTGGCACAGAGACTAAGAAATGTTTATGCTGCAAATGGGGCAACCATTGTGCTAGCTGAAAGGGGTCAATTTGATATTTTAAAGGAAATTTTTACATAGGTACAAGAAGCTGCTGCAGGAAACATCTTTGTTCAGATGCTTGATGTGTGCGTAAATCTAGCATATGTTTACTTTGCACAAGGATAGTTTTCACTTGTAGTGAATTTTTTTATGTTGCAATTGGGGTAGCCATTGTGCTAGCTAAAAGGGGTCAATTTGATATTGCAAAGGAAATATTGACACAGGTATAGGAAGCTACTGCAGGAAACATATTTGTTTAGATGCCTGATGTGTGGGTAAATCTAGGACATGTTTACTTTGCACAAGGACAATTTGTGCTTGTAGTTAAAATGTATCAAAATTATTTGAGGAAATTCTATTTTGGCACTGACACCCAAATTTTATTATATTTAGCTTGGACACATTATGAATCAGAATAGTAGCAAGATTGTAAAAGAACATTATTAAGAGTAGTAGTACATTATTAAGAGCAGTAGATTGTAATGAGTGTTTTAAATTTGTGTTTAATGTAATGAGGGCTTCAAATTACCTTTGAATTTGCTATAGAGGGTGTCCCCAAATTTGATTTTTCTACAAAGGGCCTCAACGAATTCAAATTCATTGTGGTAAACTCTGAATTCCTTTCCCTTGCTTGTCTTTTCAGAAGTATCCAAGTCCTCTCTAAATCCTTACTGCCCATGCAAGTTGCTGCTATAACTAATCAAAATGCCTCATCCTAGGCTAACAAATGAAGCGAGGTCAAGATATGCAATGCCAGGCTAATGAATGAATATGTAATTAACATGAATAATCATGCCAATACATCGCACACATGAATACATCGCACCAATAATTGGCCAAATTATTTTTTCAAATTTTGTCTATTTTGGATTTGATGACTAACTATTTAGTCATTCTTATTTCTATGAGTAAACAGTTTTTTAGTCAATGACTAAATTAGTCATTTATTGTTGAGTTACAAAAAATGAGTAGAATTTAGTCATTTTTAGTTGTTGTGACTAAATTTTTTAGTCATGTAGTCATTTATTTGCCAAATTCTACTAGTGTTTCTCAAAAGGTATGCTTTGAAAATAAAATAATGAAGCTCAAGATGTTTTCGCTCACCCAAGATCGCCAAAAGCTATGAGGGGAGAAGACAACCATCTAACTTGCCAAACAATGAAAGCATGACATACAATTCATAGCAATTTGATTCTTTTTAATCACCTTGAGTAGTACTATCCCCAAAATAATGTGTGAAAAGCATAAGAAGGGTTCTTTCTAATTGCATCCAATGGAAGTGATCTAGATATCAATCAACATCATAGAAATGGAGCAAAACAAATGAATGATTTATTCATTTTTAAGCCCAAACTTTGAGTGTTCCTAGATCTTGGTATTACTTGGTCAACAAAATAAATTCAAGCGTGCGTCAACAAAAGAAAATCGTTATGGTCATTTTAAACAAAAATCAAACATTCCAAGTGTTACTTTAAAAGTTAGAAAATTTTTAACACACCAATTTTAAATGTTTGTTTGTTTGTTCTTTTTATGAACCAAATAAAAATTCCTAACTTTGAAAAGCTTTGAAATGGTTCATTTTAGAAGCACGAAAAATTGAAGTGTTCATTTGTGTTGTTTTTATGCACCAAATTGAAGCATTTTCTAATCTAGAAAGCTTTGAAATGGTTCATTTTTAAAGCACCAAAAACTGAAGTGTTCGTTTGTGTAGTTCTTTTTATGCACCAAATTTGAAAGTTTCTAATCTAGAAAGCTTTGAAATGGTTCATTTTAGAGCACCAAAAACTTAAGTGCTTATTTGTGGGGTTCTTTTTATGCACCAAATTGAAACTTTTTCTAACTTAAAAAGCTTGAAAATTTGGAACTCTTTGACTATTCGTCTTCCCTGTAACAAATTTGTTAGATGTTTTCATAAAACAAGGCACCATAAATCCTATAAGATTTGCACAAAAGATGTTAGAAAATTTCCAAACACAACACACAATCAAACGTTAGGGTTAGACAATTGATTAAGCATCAAAACCCTACAACCTAGACCAAATTGTGAGGTAAGTTAACTTTAAGTGCACCAATGGAAAATTTAACTATACAAAAACTGAAAACCACATATACCATTGCAAAGATCATGAAATTCTACCCCATTTTAAAAAAAAAAAATCACTAAAAAATGCTTTCGTATGACCAAGATATGGTCATTTGAAGATAGGGTAAAAAAAGTCATGATTTCTAGTCAATAGTGCCCTATTATGTCAACTGCGCCAAAAAATTGTTAGTCAATAGTGTGCTGTTATGTCAAGTGTGTCGAAAAAATTTCAGAAGTGCCAAATCAGTGTCAAGTGCACCAAAAAAATTTTAGAAGCACCAAATTTGTGGAAGCAAGTGCAAGATTCTTCTGAATAGTGTGTGAAGATTTTTTAGGAGCACCTCCAAGACCTATAACTTCAAAAATTTCTCACAAAATCATTAGTGTTGGGGACCATGGTCCCACTAGGTGTGCTAGAATGTGTGAGGGGGAAAATCATAAATGAGATAAAATACGATTGAAAGTAGAATATATAATCAAGAACACTGATCTAGATCTATTCCTACACCCATGAAATGACTTTCTAAGCTATTGAAAATACAATTGAAATCCTACAATTATCCAAATGAATTCAAAAAAAGAGAAGTTACCATCCCATTTCAGAGTGTGTTCACATGATTTCGGGTTGTTCATATCACTGTGAAGCCTCCATAGTTCATGTGCAAGATTTTTTTTTATGCATGTGTTGATTGAAGATGTGTTGAAGATCTATCAATGGTGATTGTGAATATCAATAGTACTTCATTGTGCAAATGATGCTAACTCTTTGATCCTTATTTGTGAGGAAAGAAGTTTGTTATATAGAAATTATGATTTTGAAAGAACGATCAAGATTGCATAGTAGAATATCTTGATCAACAGTTGAAAGATGTTGAGAGGAAACAAACATGAATAATCTATGTAAATAAATTACATGATTTGTGTGATTGAAGAAATATATTGAATAATTTGTGGGATGGAGAAATAGATTGATTAGTGAGGAATATAGATTGGTTAGTCCGAAAATAGATTGCTCGGTCAGGCAATCACAATTCACTCAATCAGAAAAGTGGGTGAGGATATTAGATTAATTGATTTAATTAATTAATCCTTTTTGGAGTTGAATGTGCAAATATTTTTACTTTTGCAAATAAAGTTGCATTTTTTTAATTTGATTTTTTATGATGTTTTGAATAGTTTATTCAAATTATTCAAATTTGGAGGGAAAGTGAGTTAATTAAATTATTATGATTTAATAATTCAATTGACTTAGAGGAAGAAGGTGATTTAGTGATGTAATTAAATAATTGGAATTATTTAATTAATCTTAACGAAATAAAGGTAGATTAGGACCTTATTAAATAAATGTAATTTTTTTTTAGTTTTTCGATTTGATGAAAAAGTGAATTAATTAAATAATGTCGTATTATTCAATTAATAACACAAATAGGGTTTTTAGGACTTTATTAAATAAATGAACTTTATTTAATTGGTCAAAAATGATGAACAAGTGAATTAATTAACTATGCCGTATTATTCAATTAATAGAGGAATTAAGGGTTTGGATGCTTTATTATGTGAAATGCAGTGATATTCGATGATAATGATACTAGTGATGTGAAAATGTCATTTAAAGTGTGATAGGTTTTAGGTCAATTTTACATGTCTACAAATATATAATATAATATATATAATATATAATATGTAATATATATTATATATTGCATAATAGAATTGACTTTAATATATTATAAATTGTCTTTCATAAAAAAGTGCATAGGAAATAAAATGGATATTCATTTGGAATAGATACATATATCTGTTCCAAACAAATATCCATTTGCCGAAATATAAACAAAAAAAACCTGAAACATTGTCATTTGTCATTTTCACCCATGGAGCTGTGTGAAGAGAGTGACAAAAGAAAATGGATATCCAAGTTGGAAAATAGCAATTTTAACTAATTTTCTTTGAAGGTATGTGATTTTTAAATATTTTTCTTCAAAACAAAATTGTTTTAGCATTATCTGTTAAAAAAATTAGTGTAAAATAGGTTTTTTTATATACATTTTAGTTCGTAATTAAAAAGTTGTTAAGTTTTTAAATTTTTAACATCAATCAGGTTTTGCAATGGTTGAGAATCCAAATCCTCCTCTAGAAGGAAACCTTTCCCAATCAAATCCTTCTCCACCACCAAATACTCCCTTACAAAACCCCCCCTTCTATCCATGATTTAATCAATGGCCATTTAACTGAATTGAGGAACATTTGCTAGTTATACCATAGGAACCCTTAGTTTTCTACAATGAAAACCACTTTAGAATCAATAATTTCTAATTTTGAAACCCTCAACAAGCAACATAATTCCTTTTTAGAGTGGCGAGAGGCCAAGATGAAAAATTATGCTGATGGCCTATCATACGATTAGGTGAAGGAACTAGAAATTTCCAAAGCCCAATTAGCACAACATTTCATCAATCCTAAAAATAGACAACTCGTTGATGTGTGTTAACCTAAATATTCAGTTAAGTGGTGCACACATCAAGGTATCCTAGATAATTTTTGGGATCATTGGTGGATGGTTTTTGATAAACCACCCAAAAACAACTTGATGTTCCCCAATACTTTCTTTGAAAACTATATGCTAAATGTTTCATGGGCAAGCATGTAAACTAATTTGATATGAGGAATTTACAAGGTGTGGGTAGAGGAATGCCTCAGGATAGACCTGGGGAAAATTAAGTAGTACAAGGCCCATTTATTTCCCCTCCTCCTATTGCTCCCCCAACTCCAATACCACACCAAAGATTGTTGCAGGTGAAACACATCAAAGTATCTTGGTCATACATGCTTTGACTAGCCATTTGATCACACAGAGCTTACAATTCATGCAACAACATGATAGTGATACACATATTATATTAGATGCTATTGGTATACCCTCCTCTTCTCCACATATTTGTGTGCCCCATTAGTGCAATATGTGCAACCACATATGTTTAGGTCCTCTTGTATATCCTATTGAGGCTTTGATGGACACATCTGATTATGAGGTCCATCATATGTTAGATGTAGGAGATGAAATAGTAGAGGCCGAAGCACATATTTGAGAGTCATTGGGTGCCATAGATGAGGAGGATGTTAGATCTTATCAACAACATACAATGGTAAGACTTAAAGTAATTTCATATTTCATTTTATCTTCAATTAATATTTTATAAGAGATATTAGTACTAATGTATATTTATGTGCCAGATTTATTAGTTGATGATAGAGGATCAAATTATGCAGGTCCAAGAGGGTACCCTTATGACCATTTCATTTGGCCTAGAGAGTAACTATATGGTATAGCTTTTTGCACATACATGTTCACATTTTTTTTATTGTATATGCATATCATAAATAAATTATGATTTAGATAATTTTTTAAATCTTTATGATTATACATGTAAATAGATTTATTGTCTTATGTATTCTTGTCTTTTTATGCAACAACCCGTTGGTTTTACATGCATAATGACTACTTCTGAAACATTGGAAGAAACATCACAATAGGTATATTTTATTTATTCTCAACATTATGATTATATGTACATGTGCATTTATAGTTTTACATTCTTGTCATTTTTTATATAGGAAACTATTATATTTGATTCATCCATGATGAGCCCTTCTACAACAAGAGAACAAGCATCACAATGAGGTATGTGTTTATTTTATATTGTAGATATATACATTTAGATAAGATTAGACATATATTTAGTCTATGTTTATTTGTCAATAATTACATATTAATTTGTATCAATTTTATTTTTCCTACTATAGTCCTTTGACCGAATTAGCAATGTGACAAATCCTCAACCATCTCAATATGTTAGGACTCCTGATCGTCTTAGGGGATGCTTATTTGTAGAACATCTTGGAGAAAATGAGCAAGACTTGAGGTAATCAAGGATTTCATTTTAGATAAATTGTAGTTCAATATAGTGATTTTGATGTTAATTTGAAAATTCTAAATTATAGTATATAAGTTTCTATTTAGTAGTCTAACTTGTCAACCATTGGCATAATTAATGTGATTTGTGGTTTGAATTGTTATTGTGCAGGAAACTTTAGAGCCACCAAGTACTTTGAGGATGCTTAATTTTGATGATCTAACACAAGATTAGGATTTTCTAGAGATTGATACATTTAGGGATTGATGCATAGCTATTTGGCATGCGTATTGTGTATAGATCTTGAGATGACATATGCCAATTTTATAATAATTGTTTTGAGTTGGTATATATGCCAAATATGTATATACACATACATAATTATTCTACAATTTGATATATAAAAAATGATGTTCAATCTATTTTTTCCCTTGTGTGCATGTATTTCTACTTTGAAACTTAAAATTAGAATTTATAATTAGTTTACAATGGTTAATTTATGATCAATAACATGTTATAAATTAATGAGATTGCACTAAGTTAATAGAATTTATGAATTACAATTGGTAATCCATCTATGTTAGTGTTAAATTTGGTTGCATTGGGAAACTTCACCAAATTTAATGACCATTTTTCTAAAAATTTAAGCTCATACAATGGCATGAAATCACACACATAAATTAGTAAAAATAACTTTTTCTTTTATTAAATTGGAAGGATACTATCAATATATACACTTTGAAGATCAATGTACAATGGTTAATAATTCATATTAGTTGACATAGTTTCAAATTGAAGCACATAATCATTAATTTTTCATAAGCCAATTCTTACATTGTATTAGTTTTATAAATGCCACTTGATGCTCAATATTATGCTGATTTATGAAAACATTAGTCATGTCTTACAAGAAATGGATAAAAGAAGCATGAGGTAAAGGGCGGAACTAATTAAGTTCATAATCTCACAAGCTTTGTGGAAATAACTTTATACTTAGTCTTTTATTATAAATGTAACATATAAATGTTTCTTTAAAAGAATGTATGTTTCTCAAGGGTTCAATTATACTATTATAGATTGCAAACCAATCACTTTTTAGATATTTTTAAGATACTTTTTTAAATCATTTATATAGGTATTCATATTTGTTAACTCACTCATAATGATGGCCAATTGGTGGGAAGATTTAGGTGGTGTATTAATAAAAGGGACATGATTAGACAAATGGGGAGTGAAAGAAAAAAAGTGGCATGACTAAATAAAGGAGAAATAGAGGAAATAAAGTGACATGAGTGGAAAAAGGGGGAGTGAAAGAACAAAAGTGACACAAGTGAATAAAGTAGCTATGGATGATATAAAGGGACATGCGTAGACAAAGGGGAGTGAAAGAAGCAAATAGGATTACTAGTAGTCAAACGTGAGGAGTGTATTTAGGCTGATATAGCTACATATAGGTATATGAATGAAAGGTGTGGGTAAGGATGTGATATGTGAGGGTTGAATAACATTAGGGATGTAAGATGCATGAGCACAAACCATATAAAAAGGATGGATAAAAGGAAACATGTAGGATGGGTGAAATAAAATGAACACTATGGGAGGGTGATTTATGTAAATTATCTAGGGTTTACAATATGGTGGAAAACTCATAAATAAGCTATGAGTAGGATGGATTTAACTTATGCACAAGGATTATACCATATAAGGATCTTGAATATCATCAATGGTTCTTGATACAAAATTATTATATTTAGGAGACATTTATTAATAATCACCTTGGTAAGAACATAAAAAAAAACAAAATAAAGCAAAATATATCTTCACCTATGGTAGCTAATTGATTACATGATTATTTCAAGTTAGTAACCATCTCATTTTTTTTTGTTTTCAGAATTTTTAATGAATTCATCATGGTCACAATATTCTTCCTACTCGTCATAATACAACATGTGATCAACATAAGAGGTCATGGAAGAGATGGTCCATGGATTTAACCTTGCATTTCATCAAAGATAACCTAACACTCTTAATATATTATAAGGCATATTCACACATTGATAAGTTGATGTAATAGTAAATAAGAAACAATCTAATTTAAATAATAGTCATTGAAGCTATGTGTTCACTATAATATATGGAAATAAATTACACCCTACATAGAGGATCTAAATAAAATACAAAATGGATTAAACTAGGAATATTCTTCAAAGGTACAAGATTGATTAATGTAAAGAAATATTCAAGTAACTAAAATAGAGAAATAAAAATATTGAAAGGGAATAGAGAGCTTATTTGTAATAATCATATTTAGTGCAAATTTGACAATAAGCATATTTTTGTTCCATGCATCCTAGACCAAAACTAACTATGCCAAAACATCCAAGTGGGAAACTAAATGCTAGGGAAGGGCTCTATTCATTATCCAAGTCACCTGATCATTTTGGAGTGCATAATTCTAGTGTAGTATCTTAAGAGCCCTAAGAGCAACAAAATTCCAAACAATGACGAAGTGGTTCTCGAAGATCATGACACCTAACAATGTTTTGTTTGCATGTAAAAGTCCATATGGTATCCCTCCACATAAACCTCTCTCATTTTATGTCAACTCGACAATGTTTGGCCATGCCAAATTAGAATGGAGATTACTTGGAAAAAGAATCAGTTGAGAGCAATGCAAATTTGACAATAAGCATATTTTTTATTTCATGCATCCTAGAAAAAACCAATTGTACCAACATGTCCAAGTGGGTAGCTAAATTCTAGGGAAGTCTTTGTCTATTCTCCAAGCCCTGATCATTTTAGAGTGCACTATTCCAATGTAGTCTCTTAAGAGCCTTAAGAGCCCTAAGAGCCAAAAATTGTCATACTATGATGGAATGGTTCTCAAAGCTCATGACACTTAACAATGTTTCATCTACATGTACAAGTCCATATGACATCCTTCCACATAAATCTCTCTCATTTTTGGTCAAATCAATAGCAATTGGCCATTCCAACTTAGAATGGAAATATAATGCCCCACCACACAACCCTAGAGGAAGTTGCAATTAACTACTCAAACACACTAATTTTTTTTGTTTAAGTGCAATTAACACGCAAGTTCACTAATCATTGCCAAAAACCCCTAAGGTTACGAGACACAATTTACTTTAAGACCCAAACAAAAAACATGAATTGAAACCATAACATTTATTTACTTCAGAAATTAAGAACACATACATTCCATACATGATAAATTACATCATAAAAGTAAGAGATACCATAGATTACAAATAACAATAATTTAATATGGAGGTTACATCTCTCATTCACTGAACGAGGCAAATCCAATAAGCATGATTACACATTACAATCATCCACCTCGATTACAAATGAGGGGTAATAAATTACAAGATTCAACTAAAATGAAAATAAGCAGAAAATGAAACTGGATCCCATAAGCTCTCCAACTAGAAATCTCATCCACATGAATAGGAAGAAAACCCAACGGAGTAAAGTGCACGTTCCACCCAACCAATTGGTACCCGAAGGCCCACCCCCCATGCTTGGAGATAGTAACAAGGATTCCTAGCCAAGACCAACTACCTCTAGACACAGGCTAGCAAAAACTAACTCATACTGACACAACCAATCAGGTACAACATAAGTACAACTCTAAGATGGTCACATTCCTTCCAGATATAAAACAGATCAGGTATGCTAAGAAAACCATACACATAAAATCAAATACTAACTGTTGTCCTAGATAGAGTGTCATCGCACAACTTATACTGAGTTACCCACTACAGAGCTTCATAGGCTCCGACCCCTATTATGGGATATCCTGGTGGTCTCAACCGACCCCCAACCTTCATACTTACTAATGTGGGATCAAATACTTGTCATAAAGACCAAATAGACAACCTTGCCATTCCAGGCCCTCCCACTCACCCCAAGACTAAACAAGCACTTGCGACTATGAGTGAGGCTAGAACTTATCTTGATTAGTGTGAAATACTACCTAATCCTCTAAATACATTGTTTTAGTTATCACTTGACTAAAATACCTCTGAAGGTTACCCAATTTTACCTCTTACAGGCTCTGGCCCCTAACGAAAGCCACTCTTCTACTTGATAGCACACATACAAAACCAAATACCAAGGGGACCCAAGTGCATACAATAATAGATGTTAAAACCACTCCAACTCTAGGAGGAAACATATAATGAAACTCACTCCAAACATTGGAGACAACAATTCACATAATCCACTCCTTCCAAAGGAGGCACAAATCATCCCCGTTCGTGGAAATTGGGAAATTAACTGGATACAACTCTATGCACTACCCAAGGCAATTCAAAGGTTGACTAGCATAATACGACAACCCAAAATTAATTAAATACCTCATCTGGAAGACTTATTAACCCCTACCATATAATTTCCCCTAAGGCGATAACAAAATAAATTTACATTTAAAATGAGCAATTAAACAAGAATTTAATCTACTTTAGATTTCCTAAATCCACTTCCTTTAATAACATTCAGTAATTTATTGCTCAATAAAACTAATTTAATAACGTCTCTTTCAGATGAAGGATGAAATATAAACCAAATATTTAATTCCCTAATTGCTTTTAATCAATAATGAAATAAACATTTACTTCTATGATTCATAACCTATTGTTTAAAAAAAAAAACTGTTTGTCCTTTGAAAAATAAATAATTTAAAATCAATTAATCTCGTTATTAAACACATTACTTTTAAATCCAACATTTGTCTTTTGACATATATATATATATATATATATATATGTAAATAAATCAATCACTTCGACTATTATACATTAATTTAAAATTTCTCAATTACATCTAAATCATGCCATCATTTAAATCGATAGTTTAATATATATATTTTAAACTATAAATACACAACTATATATACGTAATATACATATATATTTTATTATTATATATAATGTAATATTTTAATATTATATGAATATAATATAAAATACTAATATATATATTTTATTATATGTAAATTAATATTTTAATATTATATTAATATAATATTAAATATTATAAATATATATTATTATTATTATTTTTTAAAGTTAAACTAAAGAAGATTGGGCATGGGTTTTTCTTGGGCCACATGCGTGTCTCGGGAAGCGCATTGCACATTAGGGTTGGGCGGCTGGCTCAACACAGTCGACCATGCCCGGGGTGGCGACTTACATAGCCGGCCCCATCCATGGTGGCGCGACTGTGTGTAACATAGCTGACCACCATGGGTGGGTAGCTGTGCATTGGTGGGTGTGTGAGGTGTGTTGAGCGTGACTCCCCCCACAACGTCTCCCATGGGGGGTGGCTGTGGGGTGAGCCCCCCAGCCCCCCAAACAATTTCGTATATTTTTTTTTAATTTAAAAAAAAAACTACGAATCTTGAAATCCACGTACCTCCACAAGGGTTTATTTTTCAAACTTTGATAATCCCCCCTCCACAAATAAAATATATAAATACTATATAAATGTATATATATACATATATATATATGAATTTAAACCTCCAGATTTATAAATTAAATTGAGCAAATAATATTTAAAATAATCATTTACAGTCAAGAACATAATTTTTTTTTGAGAAATTTCATTTCCAACAGAGTTTTCACAATTTTTAAACAATATTTAAAATGGGTTTACTTGCAAACCAAACAGAGTTTTGAATATTTTCAAACAACATAATATAATCTGTGAAACATTTCAGAATGAAAAATAAATCAATAGAAAGAACCTGGTTCCAAAAGCTTCAGAGGTTGATAAATTGGTGCAAAGCCTTCTCCTCAAATGCAAGCTCCTACATAGCAACCAACTAAGATTTTCCAAGAATCCAAATCCAAACCCACAAAAATCGCAATCTTTTTCTTCCTTCCCTTCCTTATTTTCAATTTTCCATCCTCTCACAAAAACTCATGAAAATCCAAATAATAAGAAAAAAAAATGAAAAATATCTCATCAACCACCCTCATAAATTTTCAAGAAATAGAATAGCGAATATCTCCATTTTTTCATTTTTTTGCATTGAAAATTTTCTAAAATAAAATTTAAAACCTTTTTCTTTAATTTTTCAATTTTTCAATTTCAAATAATATATCAATTAATTCCAAGATGAATAACTTAATTCACTTCAACCCAATTAATTTAAATAATTCCATAAAATAAATATAATCCGAGGATTAATATATTTTACTAATTAAATTAAATTAATTAATTAATTGAATAACATCATAAAACATATTAAACCAGTTAAATTCAATAAACAACTTAAATACATAAAGCCATTTATTTACCTCTTTCAACTTGAAATTAAATAAAATCCAAAGTGTAATGAACAATGTTAAAGCAACTTAACTCGACTAAAATCCAATGACACACTATGACTAGGGTGATGACTTGGCATGGAAAACCTAGCTACTATCTCCCAATCAAATGTCATTGGGAAATGAACACACTCAAACCTGTGAAACTAGGTGGAGTCGATGTCTTGTACCTGTCAACTTGCAACAAGGAATATAACGAACATGTATATATATAACACAATAAAACACACCGTGAAGAGGAAATCGTGGAATTGCAGGGCACTCACAAGCGAGTGGTGTAATCTCGTCCCCTTCACCATTACATTGTTACTAACTGATGAATCTAACATCAATAATATAAACAAAACATAAAACATCATTAATTCAAATATTCACAGTGCTAATCTAAAGCATGGCATAATGATAACATCTGAATAAAATATTGTTCGCAACTGCTACTTTTGATATTTCTTGCATTTCTGTGAGTTATTTGTGTAGTCTAGTAGTATGGGTGGTGATCGCATGCGGACAAAACTAGATAGTTGTGATGAATTTCGTAACAACCCGCTAGTCTAGGACATTTGTGTGGAGGGAGAAATTACTCTGCTCATGGAATGCTTAATCGGCCATGATCCCATTTTATCGAGTCAGTTTTCCAGTTCGTGGAAGGATAGGAGGGTTTCCATTGGTGGGATTTTGTTCGAAATCAGTGAGGATGTTATTGCGTAGGCTATGGGTTTGTTGTGTGAAGGGAAAAAATATCCTAAGCACACTAAAAAGCTGAATCGCAAGAGCCTTAAGGTGTTTTTCAGAGGAGAAGAGACCCCAGTTAGGAACCAGGCGGGGTTTGAAAGGGAAGAGCTTCCTAAGCTATGGGACTAGGTTTGCATGGCGCTGATGAAATATGTTATGCTGGAAGGTAGTTACAAAACTTGTTTCTTTTATCATTTCCCTCTGTTAAACCACCTTAGGCATAAAATGTTGCTTAGTTTTCCATTTTTCCTTCTTATGGACCTGGAAAGTTCTGTGGACAAGTGTAAAGCATCGGCTAGCCGAAATCCCTATGATCTTCCACCGCTCCCACTCCATTAGGGGCTAATCCTCCACCTATATCACTTTCATCTGGCCCTCTGCCTACCTAAAGCCATTACTGCTGTCCATGTTGAGAATATTGAACCCCTCTCCATGGTGCATATCTCCTTGACCGAGTCCAAGAGTCCTCAGAACAAGTCTAATAATGACAATATGGGGAACACCAAAACCAAATTTTCCACTAAAAATCTTAAGGGTGGGTTAGGAAAGGTCCATGCCAGTGGAAGGGCTCTGTGAGCTAAAAGCTACTAAGGCTAACATGAATGTTACTGTCACTATGTCAAAAAAAGGTAAGGAGAAATGCATGCAGGCTGCAACTGTTAAAGATGGCAAGGGTAAGAATGTGGTTAGGAAAGATTCTAGAGGGGAGACAGTTGTGGGGAACACAGAGATGACTGGAGGGGAAAGTGTTAGGAGGAGATCTAGGAGGCTGGCTAAGAAAAACAAGAAGAGGTTAATCTTTGGGGATTCAGAGGAGGAGTAGTCGGACAACAAGGGTTACAAGGAAGAAGAGTTTGAAGTTGTGGAAGAAGATATGGTGGAGAGGCCCTAGCTTACTCCGGTGGACAACAAGCTCCCCTTTGATGGTTTTGGCTCGCACTCTTCACAGCCACTGGTGGATGAGCCTAGTGAGGTTCAGGGTGCTATGGATGTTGGGGTGGATTCAGACAAGGTGGCAAAGAGATTGGAGACTCCGGACAAAATATTTCGGGGGCTAACTCGATTCACCATGAAATTGGGTCACTTTGTTACGAGTACTTTGTCTAATTTCATAAAAGAGGAACTGGAGGGGAATAATAGCCAGGAAATTAAAGAGTGGGTGGGAAACGAGGCGGTGGACCTCCTGATTAAAAACTAGGATGATGCCAGTTAGTTGCTCCTGGTGCTGGTCTGTCGACTGTTTCTCAGCTATTGATGTGCTACCTATGGGCTGTCTCTATTTTTTCCTGTTTATGTTAGCTATTTAAGAATTGTCCTTTTTTGGCCCTTGTGGCTTGTTGTGTAGGGTACAACGCCCTATAAATGCTATTTAACTTTTCAAAAACATCTAAATAAAATACCATCACATCAAAATATAACATTCACATCGCTTTACAAATAGCGATCAAATAGTAATCAAGTACCATAGTAAAAGTACTAACAGAAACACAACATAAAGGAAAATAATACTATTCAATCAAAAGAGCAAAATAGAGGGCTATTACATCCTCCCCCCAGAGTCAAGCTTACTCCTGGAAAGCCTGCAAACAAGTAGGGATATAACTCCCTCATACAAACTGCATCCAAATCAAAACCTCGACCCTTGAGGACGAGTAGCCTGCATTGAGTGACCAGCTCCCAAAGTCTCAACTACAGCTCCCTAATACCCAGGCTGATAGTTATCAACCACAACATAAGCTCGATGAGATCTACCTACATCCCCTACTATCGGCTCTGAAATTGCTGGTCCTTGACCAAATCCAAAAGTGTTCTAATGTAGATAGTTCCTAGCAAGGTGGCCCTGTTGGCCACAAGAGTAACACCCCATATTACAACCAAACCCTCTGTCTCCTAAAGGTGCAGTAAATTGCTGCATACTACCCCAATCAGCTACAAACTATGAACTCTGGGCTAGCTACTCCTGTCAATTGTGCTTGTTGCACCACCAGTTTTGGTTCCTTCTAGGAAAAGAACCACCATGATCCTAATACAACTGAGAGTCCTTACGCTTCCCAAGCACACTCTGTTGTTGCCCACCACTCTGAGATGGTCCCTACTAAGCCTTGGGAGGCACAACTCCCTGAGTTTGTCCCCCTCGAGCACTAGACCCTGTTGATGCATTGCTGCCAATATGAACACCCATGTGACCTCCTAATGCCATGGCCATATTATCCTCTAAAATATGTGCTTTCTCCACCACTGTCTACATGGTTTTGGGTTCGAAAACTCTCACACCTCCACTAAGACAAGCATTTAAGCCCTTGACAAAGTGGTGAGCCAACATACTCTCATCGTCTCCTATCCCTGCAAACTGCTTGAGCTCGTAGAAGCATCGCTCATACTGCTCAATTGACAAGGCTAACTGATGCAAGGCATGAAACTCATCGCCTCTACGCTAACGCCAGTGCTCAGATAGGAAATGAGCTCTGTACCGCTCTAGGAAAATCTCCCAAGACACTTAATTAATATCAATATGGAGCTTTTGCTCCTCCAGCCTCCACCATGTAGATACGAACCCTCGTAGATGCATGATATCGCACCGTGCTTTGGTATTGCTACCGTACGGGTGCATAGAAAAACACCTATCTAGCTTTATAAGCCAAGTCTCAACATCTAACCTAGTTCCTGCTCCATCATACATGGGTGGATGTGCCCTAAGAAAATCTCTCATATGTGCCTCTGACTGAGATGGGACTTCCCTCACAACAGGATTACTCTGAACCTCGGCCGGCCTCTGACCAAGGAATGCCAATGCATCCTCAAGTGCTCTACACGTAGCCTCAATCCCTGTAGGATTTTGCTATCGATCACTACCCCTTGGTGCATTTTATGATGCTTGATGTTCCTCCTAATCTGGAATAAGTGGAACATGAGGAGGAGAGTCGTGTTGCATCCCATGATGACCACCTACACGACCACATCCTCTCCCTCTACCTCTTCTGCGTCTGGGAGGCATAATCCTGCACAGACACATCAATGTATTTAACAAGTTACACAACTTAAAGCCTACACAACTAAAAGCTTAATGGGCTCATCATAATCCTAGAGTACCCAGTGTTTAAATCTAGGCTCTGATACCATGTGTAGCACCCCGCCACGCAACGCTAGAGGAAGTTTCAATTAACTACTCAAATGCACTATTTTTTTTGTTTAAGTACAATTAACACACAAGTTCACTAATCATTGCCAACAACCCCTAAGGTTACGAGACAAAGTTTACTTTAAGACCTAAACAAAAAACATGAATTAAAACCATAAAATTTATTTACTTTAGAAATTAAGAACACATACATTCCATACATGATAAATTACATCATAAAAGTAAGAGATACCATAGATTACAAATAAAAATAATTTAATATGCAGCTTACATCTCTCATTCCCTAAATGAGACAAATCTAATAAGCATGATTACATATTACAATCATCTACCTCGATTACAAATGAGGGGTAATAAATTACAAGATTCAACTGAAATGAGAATAAGGAGGAAATGAAATTGGATCCCACGAGCTCTCCAAATGGAAATCTCGTCCACACAAACATGAAGAAAACCTAATGGAGTAAGGTGCATGTTCCACCCAACCAAGTGGTATCTGAAGGCCCACCCCCCATGCTAGGAGATAGTAACAAGGATTCCTAGTCAAGACCAACTACCTCTAGACACATGCTAGCACAAACTGACTCATACCAACATAACCAATCATAGGTACAACATAAGTACAATTCTAACATGGTCACATTGCTTCTAGATATAAAACAGATCAGGTATGCTAAGAAAACCATACGCATAAAATCAAATACCAACTGCTGTCCTAGACAGAGTGTCATCACACAACTTATTTTGAGTTACCACTATGGATCTTCATAGGCTCCACCCCCCATTATGGGATATCTTGGTGGCCTCAACTGACCCTCGACCCTCATACTTACTAATGTGGGATCAAATACCTATCATAAAGACTAGATAGATGACCTTGCCATTCCAGGCCTTCCCACTCACCCCAAGACTAAACAAGCACTTGCGACTATGAGTGAGGCTAGAACTTATCTTGATTAGTGTGAAATACTATCTAATCCTCTAAACACTTTGTTTTAGTTATCACTTGATTAAACTACCTCCGAAGGTTACCCAGTCTTACCTCTTACGGGCTTTGGCCCCTAACAGAAGCCACTCTTCTACTTGAAAACACACATACAAAACCAAATACCAAGGGGACCCAAGTGCATACAATAATAGATGTTACAACCACTCCAACTCTAGGAGGAAACATATAATGAAACTCACTCCAAACATTGGAGGCAACAATTCACATAATCCACTCCTTCCAAAGGAGGCACAAATCATCGCCATTCATGGAAACCGGGTAATTAACTAGATACAACTCTATGCACTACCCAAGGCAATTCAAAGATTGACTAACATAATATGACAACCCACAATTAATTAAATACCTCATCTAGAAGACTTATTAACCCCTACCAAACAATTTCCCCCAAGGCGATAACAGAAGAAATTTACATTTAAAAAGAGCAATTAAACATGAATTTAATCTACTTTGGATATCCTAAATCCACTTCCTTTAATAATATTCAGTAATTTATTGCTCAATAAAACTAATTTAATAAAGTCTCTTTCAAATGAAGGATGAAATATAAACCAAATATTTAATTCCCTAATTGCTTTTAATCAATAATAAAATAAACATTTACTTTTATGATTCAGAACCTATCGTTTTTGAAAAAAAGTTGTTTGTCGTTTGCAAAATAAATCATTAAAAATAAATTAATCTTGCTATTAAACACATTACTTTTAAATCCAACATTGCTCTTTTCAAATATATTATTATTATTTTTTTAAATAAATCAATCACTTCGACTATTATACATTAATTTAGAATTTCTCATTTACATTTAAATCATGACATCATTTAAATCAATAGTTTAATATATATATATATTAAACTATAAATACACAGCTATATATATATGTAATATACATATATATTTTATTATTATATATATTTTAATATTTTAATATTATATGAATATAATATAAAATACTAATATATATATTTTATTATATATACATTAATATTTTAATATTATATTAATATAATATTAAATACTATAAATATATATTATTATTTTATTTTTTTTAAGTTAAACTGAAGAAGATTGGGTGTGGGTTTTTATTGGGCCACGCGTGTGTCTCGAGAAGTGCGGCATGCATTAGGGTTGGGCAGTTGGCTCAGCACAATCGACTCCATGTTGGGTGGCGACTAGCTTAGCATAGTCGACCATGCCTAGGGTGACAACTTACACAACCAGCCCCATTCATGGTTGCATGGCTATGTGTAACACAGCTGTCCACCATGGGTGGGCTATTGTGCATTGGCGGCCACGTGGGGTGCGCTGGGCGCAGCTCAAAATGAAAACTAAATCAATAGAAAGAACCTGGCTCCAAAAGCTTCAGAGGTTGATAAATTGGTGCAAAGCCTTCTCCTGAGATGCAAGATGCTACCCAACAACCAACTGAGCTTTTCCAAGAATCCAAATCCAAACCCACAAAAACCGCAATCTTTTTCTTCCTTCCCTTATTTTCAATTTTCCACCCTCTCTCAAAAACTCATAAGAAAAAAAAATGAAAAATATCTCATCAACCACCCTCATAAATTTTCAAAAACAAAATAGCAAATATCTCCATTTTTTCATTTTTTTGCATTGAAAATTTTCTAAAATGAAATTTAAAACCTTTTTCTTTAATTTTCCAATTTAATCTTTTCAATTTTTCAATTTCAAATAATATATCAATTAATTCCAAGATGAATAACTTAATTCACTTCAACCCAATTAATTTAAATAATTCCATAAAATAAATATAATCCGAGGATTAATCTATTTTAGTAATTAAATTAATTAATTAATTAATTGAATAACATCATAGAACATATTAAACTAGATAAATTTAATAAACAACTTAAATACATAAAACCATTTATTTACCTCTTTCAACTTGCAATTAAATAAAAACCAAAGTGAAATGAACAATATTAAAGCAACTTAACCCGACTAAAACCCGATGACACACTATGACCAGGATGATGACTTGGCATAGAAAACCTAGCTACTATCTCCCAATTGAATGTCGTTGGGCAATGGACACACTCAAACCTGTGAAACCAAGTGGAGGTGATGTCTTGTACCTATCAACCTACAACAAGGAATATAACAAACATGCATATATATAAAAAAATAAAACAAACCGTGAAGAGGAAATCGCAGAATCGTAGGGTGTTTGCAAGTGAGTGGTGTAATCCTGTCCCCTTCACCAATACAGTGTTACTAACTGATGAATCTAACATCAATAATATAATCAAAACATAAAACATCATTAATTCAAATATTCATAGTGCTAATCTAAAGCATGGCATAATGATAACATCTGAATAAAATACCATCACATCAAAATATATCATTCACATCGCTTTACAGATAGCGATCAAATAGTAATCGAGTACCATAGTCAAAGTACTAACAAAAACACAACATAAAGGAAAATAACACTGTTCGATCAAAAGAGCAAAATGAAGGGGTATTACAAGAAACTTACAAAAAGCATCAATTGCAAATTTGGAAATAAGCATATTTTTATTTATTTTGTGCATCCTAGACCAAAATTTATTATTCCAACACATCCAAGTGGGAAAATAAATACTATAGAAGGGATTTTTTCGTTCTCCAAGTCATCTGATCATTTCAGAGTGCACTATATTTTTGTCATCTCTTAAGAGCTCTAAGAGAAAAAACCTATTAAACTATGATAGAGTGTTTTTCATAGTTCATGACACCTAACAATGTTTTTTTGCATGTACAAGTCCATATGGAATCTCTTAATGTAAATCTCTCTCATTTTTGGTCATGCCAACTTAGAATGAAAATTCATAAAAAGTCTCAGTAGAGGGCAGTGCAAGTTTGGTAATAAGTTATTTTTTTGTTTCGTGCATCCTAGACCAAAATTGACTATGCCAACACATCCAAGTGGGTATCTAAATGCTAGGGAAGGGATCTGTTTGTTCTCCAAGTCACCTGATCATTTTAGAGTGCACTATGTTGATGTAGTCTCTTAAGAGCCTAAAGAGCCAAAAACTACCAAATTATGATAGAGTGGTTCTCGAAGATCGTGACACCTAACAATGTTTTATCTACATGTAAAATTCCATATGGCATCCCTCCACATAAACCTCTCTATTTTTTTTCAAATCAAAAGCAATTGGTCATGCCAACTTAGAATGGAAACTTGCAAAAAACATTAGTAAAGAGTAGTACAAATTTGGTAATAAGCATATTTTTTGTTTCATACATAGTAGCCAAAATTGACTATGCCAACACATCCAAGTCAATATCTAAATGATAGGGAAGGGCTCTATTTGTTCTCCAAGTCACTTGATCATTTTATAGTGCACTATTTTGATGTAGTCTGTTAAGAGCCCTAAGACCAAAATTTTTCCAAACTATGATAGAGTGGTTCTAAGAGTTCATGGAACCTAACAATTTTTTTTCTACAAGTCCACATGGAATCCCTCCACAAAATCCTCTCTCACATTTGATCAACTCAACACCAGTTGACCATGCCAACTTAGAATATAAACTCGCAAAAAGTGCTAGTAGAGAGCGATGAAAATTTGGAAAGAAGCATATTTTTAATATTTTTCTTCTTGAAAACCAAAACTTATTGCACCAACATGTCCAAGTGGGCAGCAAAATTCTAGGGAATGGTATATTTGTTCTCCAATTCACCTAATAAAATCAAAGTGAACTATTCTAATGTAGTATTTTACAAGCCTTTTGAGCATACACATGAGATACTTACACATGGACAAGAATACACTTGACATTCATGAACATACATAGATGTCATTAAATTGTTTACCTATGACCATCCAAATCTAATCAATCTAGTTACATACCATGTGCATTATTAGCATACACATAAAACATCATATTCATCATCAATCTACATACCATGTGCATTCTTAGCATACACATAAAAAATCACATCCATCATGTCAATATAGCTAATAACATGTATATCATATTTTTCATGTCCTTATGTAAAAACACATCAAAAAACCACCCTAAGGTGTAAAAATTGTATGCATATCATATTTCCCTCTCTATGGATACATGCCATTCTCATCTCTACTACCCTAAAGTATACAAATTTTATGCATATCATATTTCCCACTCTATGGATACATATAATTCTCATCTCTACCATCATAAAGTGTACAAATTTTATGCATATGAGATTTCCCTCTCGATGGCTACATGTCATTCTTATCTCTAGCACCCTAAGGTGATCCCTATTATTTTCCTTCTAGAATCCACTTGGGTGATCCCACAATACTGGTTTACAATTTTTGGCCAAACTAGACACTGAACTGATTTTTTCTAACTAAATATTCACTTTCGGGCACTTATAGTTGCTAAACCATGAGGAATTTGAAGATGATGCAAACTACTGATTTTTTTTTATCTGTAGATTCTAAATATAATTTTTTCAAAAAATTTGGAATCAAATTGCACTTCTTTTTCCATCTCTTTCAAAAACTAGTTTTTTTTTCAGTAAACACCATTTTTAAGGAATGCTGCTCACCGTATATAGCATAAATTTTTTTCCATGAAGGATAAAATTCTGATTTTTTTGAATTTAGATTTGTAACTATGATATCTAGTGCTTTCATTTGGTTTCATAGTGTTTTATTGAATATTTTTTCCTGAATCAAGTTTCAAAATCAAACCAATTACAATTCAGACATAGGCGGGTTGTATACAACATAACTTTTGTTTTGTGTATCGAAATTCAATTTTATTTTTTTCGTTGGATCAAGGATTTCAATATCTGGTGCACTGATATTTTTCAAAATTTATTTTTGATAATATGCTATTTTTTGACATTTGCAGAATAGAGAGCTTGATTTTCGATGAAAAACCTCCATTGACAAGAAATAAAAAATAAATATAATAATACAATTAAATTTATTTAAAATTATACTTTTTTGGGAAGATTATAATAAAGAATACATACTTACAAAAAATAAAATTTAAATGAATTCATTTGATCCCCCAAAGGGTAAATTAAAGGTGGTTTTTTATCAGCATTTTGATAGGTGTAAAGGAGAATTTGTTATAGGTATGGTTTAATACTAGTGAAGGGAAAGATAACAGTGCGGAATACCTTCCCTTAACACTAATACAATAGGGGAGAAGAGAAAAAAAAAGTTCTATAGCTTCTTAAAAATACTAAGATGAATACATACAACATAAAAGAGATAACAAAATAAGCATTCACAGATTGACACAAGTATTTACGTGGGAAAAACCTTTTCAGGTAAAAAACCCACCACACCAAGCAAAGACAATTTTGTATTACAGAAATGAAAATATTACATACAAAATACTTCAGTCTTCAATCTCTAATTAGCTCACAACAACACTCTAGTTTTCACTACTTCAAGTTACAATGCTCTCAACATACCATACATTACATGACATGGTATTACCTCTACCCATCCGTCAACCTAAGATTGACTGTACAAGTCTTACATCACATTTACTCTTTCCAACCAATCGCAGACATCAAGTTCATGCACTGATCACCCAATCACGCCATCTGATCTTCATTGAAAAATCTTCTTACATCGGGCCACCCAGGCATTCAATTCCTTGCCTAAATCAGGTCTTGTCTCCTGTTGAAACTTGGCCTGTAATAACTGCCATTAACTGTTTTGGCTTCTAGCCAATCAACAGCTTGACACTAAGCCATGTGTCGATTTTCTATTCACCTATCGTTATTGAATTTAGTTTAGCTCGGTCAAGCTTGGTCAACTGAGCTCTAAGCTTGCTCTACCTGCTACCACATCACCGCACTGAGCTCAGTAACCCATCGTGGTATGGTAGTGAGCACACACAAGCCAACCTCGGCCTCCCCGCACTACCACCAATCAGTCTTCAGTTCGTTGTGGTGTGGCAGTGAGCTCGCTTGAGCTCATCCTCTAGTCGCCCCATGCTACTACCGAGCTCATCCTACCCGACTGCGGTATTATGGTGAACTCACCCGAGCTCACCTAGACTTCCCCATGCTACTGCCAAGCTGAATTCCACTTGCAAAGGTATAGTGGTGAGCTTATCTGAGCTCACCTCGACCTTACCCACACTACCACCGATCTCATAAAGACACCCCGTGGTGTGGCGTGAACTCGCCCAAGCTCCATCTCTATCCACCCCACACCATCGTCGAGACCGTCCAGCCTAATCGTGGTGTAGCGGTAATCGTTAGGTAGACTGTAGGCGGTCTTATCGTGCTATCGTGGGGGAAGCTAGGCCACCCCACGGTAGGGCGGTGATCACCTGGAAGACTGTTAGCGATCTCACCATGGCCACCATGGTGAGAGGAATCATCGCATGTTGTATGATGGTAACCACTAGGAAGAATGCAGGCAACCTCACTGCAGTACCACGGTGAGCGGACTCATCGCCCTCGGTATGACAGTAACCACTAGGTCGCCACTGCAGTACCGCCAACGAAAAACTAGACTGCCGTGGTAGAGCGGTTAAGGGCAGAATCAAGTCATTTTTTTCCAAGTCTTTTTCTGATAGAGGTCCAAGCTAGTAATTGAGGCAGCATTTCTCAACATGCTCCCACTTGACAAAGATTCCTAGCTTCCTCTTGACTTCAAAAATTACTAACGATCATAGGCCCCAAGGCCCATAGATTATGCGCACCATCTGAACTGGTTTGTGCTCACTAGCTTCGTTAATACATCTGCAACATTCTTCAAAGTGTTGACCTTTTCAAGACAAACCTTTCCATCTTCAACCATAACCCTCACGAAGTGATACTGCACATCAATGTGCTTCACCCTGGCATGGAAAGTAGGGTTCTTTGCCAAATAAATGGAGCTTTGACTATCACAATAGACTATAATCTTCCTTGCATTAAAACCAATATCCAAACACAATCTACTCAGCCAAACTGCTTCCTTGCAAGCGTGAGTTGCTGCCATGTATTATGCCTCTGTAGTGGATAGAGCAGCTATAACTTGTTGCTTGCTCATCCAACTGATTGCTCCACCATTTAACATGAATGTGTATCCACTGGTGGATCACCTACTATTAATTTCCCCTGCCCAATTAGAATCAACATATCCCTAAATGTTGAGTGTTCTCTATGATGCAACCAAACTACCATGGTAACACAAAGCATAGTTCGAAGTGCCCTTCAAATATTTGAACACTCTCTTTACAGCATCCCAATGTGATCTTCCCGAATTTTCCATAAACTGGCTGAGAACTCCCACTGCTTGGGCAATGTTTGGTCTTGTACAAACCATTGCATACATTAAATTTCCAAAAACACTTGCATAAGGCACCCTAGTCATGTCCTCCATCTTAGTAGTATACTTTGGACAGTCTTCAACAAATAGTTTTGTTCCCTACATAATTGGAACAACTAACTACTTGTAGTCATTCATACCAAATATCTCTAGAACAGTATTGACATACTTAATCTGACTTACCCAAAGCTTTCTCCTTATTTTATCCCTGGTTATCTCCATTCCCAGAATATACCTTGCTGCACCAAGATCTTTGATTTCGACCTTTGCAGACAACTAAGATTTAAGATCACAAATCATAGTATTGCTATTTCCTATGAATAACATATCATCCATGTACAGGGTAATAAAAAACACATGATCATTTTCAGATTTATAATAAACACAATGATCATATTTTGATCTCACAAATCCCATAGATAACACAAAAGTGTCAAATTTTTGGTGCCACATTCTAGGAGATTGCTTCAAACCATACATAGATTTCTTTAACTTATAGACCAGATTTTGTTTACCTTTTTCAACAAAATGCTCAAGCTAGGACATATAAATTTCTTCTTCCAGGTCACCACGGAGAAACGTTGTCTTCACATCCATCTGCTTAATTTCTAAATCATACATTGCTACCAATGATAACAAAAATCTGATAGATGTTAGCTTTGCTATAGGGGAAAAAATCTCTCCATAGTCAATTCCCTCAATCTGGGAGAATCCCTTTGCAACCAATCTTTCCTTATAATTCTCAACACTACCATCAAGACTAGTCTTCTTTTTGAATACCCACTTACAAAAGATAGACTTTCACCCTTTAGGCAATGGTACCAAATCCTAGGTTTCATTCTTCTTCAATGAATCCATTTCTTCATTCAAGGCTTCCAGCCAAGAATTCGAATCAAACATGCTGATTGCTTCTTTTACAGTCCTAGGCTCATCAGTGCTAGTAATCAAGGCATAAGCACAATTCAAATCTAATAATGAGAAACCATACATTTCAGGTTGTCATTTTTCTCGTGTAGACCTTTTGACTTGCTGAGGTTGTGGTTCTTCATCATCAGAACTCTCAGAGCTAATTGAACTCTCCTCAGTTTCAGGTACACCATGCAGTTCTTCCTTTTCTGGAGTTTGAGGGATCTCAACTACATCATTCTTCTTGTCTCTCTGATCTGTCTCAAGTTGTTGATCACTTACTGAAGGTTTTAGCTCATGAAATATCATGCTTCTTTTGTACACGAAACCTTGTCAATAACAGAGTTCCAAAGCTTGTATCCCTTCACACCAACTCCATAGCCAATGAGAATACATTTAACAACCTTGTTATCCAACTTTGATCTTTTATCATTTGGCACATAAACATATGCCTCACAGCCAAATATATGAATGTGTCTGAGAGAGAGCTTCTTACCAGACCATGCTTCCAAAGGTGTCTTATCAACAAGAGTAGAGAAAGGAGAATGATTTATCAGATAACATGCTATAGACACAACCTCAGCCCATAACTTTTTCTCCAGACTAGCACCGCTCAACATACTCCTTGCCTTTTCCATCAGCATCTTGTTCAACCTTTCAACAACTCCATTCTCCTATGGAGTATAAGGTGTTGTTTTATGCCTTTTAATTCCATGATCTGTGCAATAACTTTCAAAATCTGCAGAACAAAATTCACCACCATTGTCCATCCTCAAACATTTAATTTTCCTTCCAGTCGGATTCTCTACCAAATTTTTAAATTCTTTAAACCGACTGAACACTTATAATTTACTTTTAAGAAAGTATACAAATGCCCTTCTCGAACAGTCATCAATAAATGAAACATAATATCTAGACTTCGATAACGAAGGAACATTAACTAGACCAAACACATCAGAATGAACATAATCTAGTATACCAGAAGATTTATGAGAACTCGAGTAAAATGAAACACGATACTGTTTTCCATAAATACAATGTTCACAAAAATCAAACTCAAGATTACAGTCATCAAGTCCTTCTACAAGATTTTTATTCTTCAAGGTTTTTAAACCTTTCTCACCTATGTGACCTAGTCTATGATGCCACATCATAGTCTTCTCTGCTGGGAGTTTTACCTCCAAAGAATTTGCAGCCAGAGAAGTGTCTTCATCTTCCTCTACAGGAATCATTTTGCTTGACATTATAGAGGCACTGTTACATTGAACAGGGCATGCATCCAACTTTTACAGAGTGCTAGTACAAACACCCTTAGCCATCAGCATTGCACCTCTATCCATTTTACATCCTTTACTTGAGAAATAAACTTCTACACTAGTATCATTTAACTTACTGACAGAAAGAAGATTACGAGCCAGACCAGGTATGTGCAATACGCCACCAATTCCTTCGACTCTTTCATCAGAAAATTGAATTGCAGATCTTCCTCTACCAACAATCTCCAACGTTGAATCACTTTCTAGGTACACCTTTCCACCATCATACTTCTCATACTTAGAGAATCATTCTCTATGGGATGTCATGCAAAAGGATGCACCTGAGTCAACCAGCCATACATCATCTGGTGCCTGAGTTGTCAAGGATGTTGCAATGAAGGCGTCTACATCACTTTGAGAAGAGTCATTATCTTCTTCTTCTTCTTCCTCTTCTTCTCCTTACAATCCTTCTAGATATGACCAGGTTGCCCATAGTTCCAGCATCTCACCTTGAAATTTTTACCAGGAGACTTTGATCTCTATAGATTTAGATTTTGAGTTCTTGTCCTTCTTCTTGCCTTTCTCCTTTGGTCTACCTCAAACAACAAGAGCCTCTTTGGCCATCTCAGAAGACTTCCTTCTCATTTCTTCAGACAAAAGCAAAGAAACCACATCATCCATCTTGTATGTAGTGGTCGTGCTTCCAATAGCCATCACTAGATGATCCCAACTGTCAGGTAACGAACACAACAGGAGCATGCAACGATCCTCCTCCTCGGTCTTTACACCTACAGATGCTAGCTGAGTAACACTCATTTTAAACGAGTTTAGATGGTCTGCAAAATATGCACCTTTTTCCATCTTCAAGGAGTACAACTTCTTCCTTAGAAAAATCTTATTTACCAGAGACTTTCCCTGATAAATATCACCAAGATTCTTCCATAATGAAGTTGCAGACGTCTCCTCATGGATGTTCAGGAGTACAGAATCAGCCAGACTCAGTCTTATCAGACCTCTTTCTTTTCTATAAGCAAGGTCCCAATATTCTTGCTTCATACCTTGTGGCATAGTTCCAAACACTGCTAACCAAAGGTCTCTATCCACCAACAAGTCTTCCATTTTGAGTTTGCATAACTCAAAGTTGCTACCATTAAATTTTTCAATCTCTACTCTAACTGATGTACTCGCCATCTCAAACATAAACAAGTTTTAACAATGCGAGACTCCCACTGAAATAGTATTAGCACAAAAAACTAACCTTTCAATCGAGGATAACACAACTAGCCAAGCTCTGATACCACTTGAAGGGAAAGACAACAGTGCGGAATACATTCCCTTAACACTAATACAATAGGGGAGAAGAGAAAAAATGAGTTCTATAGCTTCTTAAAACTACTGAGATGAATACATACATAATAAAAGAGATAACAAAATAAGCATTCATAGATTAACACAATTATTTACGTGGGAAAAACCTTTTCAGGTAAAAAACCCACCACACCAAGCACAGAAAATTTTGTATTACAACAATGAAAATATTACATACAAAATAATCCAGTCTTAACTCTCCGATCAGCTCACAACAACACTCTAGTTTTCACTACTTCAAGTTACAATGCTCTCAGCATACCATACATTATATGACTTGCTACTACCTGTACCCATCCGTCAACCTAAGATTGGTTGTACAAGTCTTACATCGCATTTACTCTTTCCAACCAATCGTAGAAATCAGGTTCATGCACCGATCACCCAATCACGCCATCTGATCTTCACTGGCAGATCTTCTTGCATCGGGCCGCCCAGGCATTCATTCCCTTGCCCAAATCGGATCCTGTCTCCAACTAAAACTCGGCTTGCAATAACTGCCATTAACTGTTTTGGCTAGCCAATCAACTACTTGACACTAAGCCATGTTTTGGATTTCTATTCGCTTATCGCTATTGAGTTTGATCCAGCTCGGTCAAGCTCGGTCAATTGAGCTCTGAGCTCACTTTGCTTGCTACCACGTCATTGCACCAAGATCAATCACCCATCGCGGTATGGCAGTGAGAACACACAAGCCAACCTCGGCCTCCCTACGCTACCACGGATTAGTCTTCAGTTCATCACGGTGTGGTGGTGAGCTCGCCCGAGCTCATCCTCTAGTCACCCTGTGCTACCACTGAGCTCATCCTACCCAGCCGCAGTATTGCAGTGAACTCGCCCGAGCTCACCCAGACTTCCTCACTCTACCATCGAGCTGACTTCCACCTGCCATGGTATAGCGGCGAGCTTATCCGAGCTCACCTCAACCTTACCTGCGCTACCACCGAGCTCACAAAGATACCCCATGGTGTGACAGTGAACTCGCCTAAGCTCCATCTCTGTCTACCCCGTGCCACCGCCGAGCCCGTCCAGCCTAACTACAGTGCAGCGGTAACCATTAGGCAGATTGTAGGTGGTCTTACCATGCTACCGTGGGGGCCGCTATGCCACCCTGCAGTAGGGCAGTGACTGCGTGGCAAACCGTTAGCGGTCTCACCACAACCACCATGGTGAGCGGACTCACTGCCTGTGGTGTGACGGTAACCGACAGGAAGAATACAGGCGGGCTCACCGTAGTACCGCAATGAGAAGACTCACCACCTATGGTATGACGGTAGCCACTAGGTTGCCACCACAGTACCGCCAAGGCAAAACTAGACCGCCATGGTAAAGCGGTTAAGGGCAAAATCAAGTCATTTTTTGCCAAGTCTTTTTCTGATATAGGTCCAAGATGGTAATTGAGGGACCATTTCTCAACAACTAGCGGGGTTCTATCCAAGGGGGTTTGATCTAAGGTGTTTTGATCAAACCCTCTTAAATTGGAATCCTTAAAATGGAACTTTTTAAGTGTTAAATCATTATATTTTCTAAAAATTTGTGATTTTAGAAAAAATCAGAATCTCCCAGAAATTGTAAATCAGCATTGTGGGATCACCCACTCATCCTCTCTCACTTCTCTAAAAATAAAATAGATCTACATATAAATATATACAAATCATTGTGCATAAGAAACGTGAACTAAAAACTAAATATGATGCAAGATTAAGAATCACTACTTATAATTCTATCGTAGATGTCACCTTAAGAATTATACAGTGGATTTATTATCATTATAACCTCATTGTTCTTTAAACTTGAGTGTAGTAGACTGAAATATAAATATACATAAATTGTTGAGCATAAGCAACAAGAACTAGAATTTTTTAATTGAACATTCTCTCAAACCAAATGTGATGGAAGATTAAGAATCACTACTTAAGAATTATATGTGAATGCCACCTTATGAATGATATGTGACCATTGCAAAAGTTATAACTATTGATATCAATAGCCTTTCTCCCACTTCAAATTCTCCAAAAAACCTACATATATAAATAAGTGAATTGTTAAGAAAAGAAATCATGAAGACCTATTTGAAACTCAACAATCGTGGAATTATTGTAGTTGTAACCTCCTCATGCTCCAAACTTGAGTGTAGTAGACCTACATATAAATATAGAAAAAATGTTGAGCGTAAGCAACATGGACTGTAAAGTTTGAACTAAACATTCTCTTAAACAAAATATGATGCAAGATTAAGATTCACTAATTATGAATTCTATGTTGGTGCATTGTCATCATTACCTCATTGTACTCATAACACAATCATGTATATATTGATTTGAATCACTTAAAAATATACCTTTGTTCTCCCAAAACCTACACATATAAACGAGTGAATTGATAAGAAAATCAATCTTTAAGACCTATTTGAAACCCAACAATGGCGAATTTATTGTCATTGTAACCTTGCCATGCTCTAAACTTGAGTGTAGTAGACTTGCATATATATAAACAAATCTATGAGCATAAGCAACATGAATTAAAAATTTTGAACTAGACATTCTCTCAAATCAAATATACCTTGAAAAATATTGATATACATTAACTATCATAGATTTTTTATCTAAACCACTTCAAAATATACATTTCTTCTCCCAAAAACCTACATTTTTTACATACCACTTAAATTTTATGAAAAATTTTAATACAACCCACAAAATAGCATTAATCTAAATAAAATGAACAATATCATACCTATCCCATTCGAAAAAAATATTTTCTACTCAAGTGTGCTTGAAGGGTCATCTCTTACCTCCAGAGTATCCAATATTGCTTCATGATCGACACTACTAGTTCTGTCCATAATTATTGTGTTCTTGATTTGGCATGATGTCTCAATAAATTAATATTTATTTCTATAACAAGGTGTGAATACATGATAATGGTTTTGTGTTTCTCATAGTCTTCAAATGCAAGTATGCCATTATTTCTAATCATATATATTCACAACCAAGTTTTTATAGCAACATCTGAACCTATAGGATACATGAACCCATCATCATCTGTCATTAGTTGTGTTAGCTTCTTCTTTCCCTATACACATTATTCTAACCAATAGTTTTATCCCTCTTCATTACCTTGTGCTGCAAAAATTGCATAAACATGTCTTGGTTGTATAAGATCTAAAATACGGTCACAACCAACTCAACTTTCCATTTCATCTTCTAAAGAGGATTTTGTTACACATAAAGGGGTTAAATACTTTGGAATCCATGTATTTTCCCACTCAATTGACTTGTATTGATCCCAATCACACTTAATGCAATTTTAACAAAAACAAGCCATCTTTTGTGCCTATATGGTCCATGCACTTGCATCTGAGCTTCAAAATGAATGCACCTTTGAAGATTCTCTAATTGTTTGGCATTCCAATTTCTCTCCCATTGTGCCCTCATCAACCAACCAAAAGAACCTATACATGTCTAAATAAAGTGTCCATCCTCATGCGAATGGATAAATACACTAATAATAGAAATGAATCACTAAATTTTGTGCCACCTCTAATCTTCATTTTCTCCTTAACTAGAGCTCTCTTCACACATGCACCTACTCCATCATGCTCCCCTTTTCCATGCCCAACTTTGAAAAAATTGCAAATTTGAGGTACATCCCTTTGTACATGCATTCTACTCAACCAATAAAATATATGAGTATTCTTGAATTTTCTCATGCAATTATCTAAACAAATGAGATGTCGACCCATTGTAATATCTATTTCCTACAAGAACTCATTTTTCTTAAAACAATGTTACACAAACTCTGACGAATGAGATTTATCATCACTCATGTGAAAATGGTACTCCTTTATTATATTCCAATTCTCTTTTGTACTATCAGGGGCATGCCTATATGTGATGTGGAAAACAAGAGAAATCTAAATAGAATTATAATATAGAGTTTGTACCTCATTTTGTGGTTGCAATGTGTAATTTTTTTTAAAATCAACCACAAATATTATACTTATAATTGGGAAAGATTCCTTACACATCCTAAATTGTTGATCCAACCATTGGGACATATGGCCATGCCTTACATACTTGTATAAAATATTTTTCTTAAAATCTAAAATAAAATCAGAAATAGTGACTTCTCTTGTTACCAACTCACATCTAAAACCTTCACCTCTACTCTTGAAACTATATTTCACTTCTCAAATCTCTTTTTCTCAACAACTTTCTTTCCAAAATCATGTTTGTTTCCCTCATGAAAACATGTTAGAAACTTTGATAAACCACCACATTGAAAACACTTCTTATTTAAATCATTTTTATAGAAAAATTATTTATCACCTCTAACACATAAAAATAAATCTAACAAGTCCTAGATGACTTCAAAATTTGCATTGCATAACACTCCTACAACATTTCATTAGTATGCATAGTGGAAAGAATATAGAATAATAGTTTGACATAATACATTGAAAACTCTACATGGTATTTATAACATCTATTATAAATAGTAAGAGGTACACAATAAAATGGCTTACAAGATTCAAAATCCCTTTGTGAGATTTGCAAAGTTGGATGTGTTTCATAAAATTATTTGTATAATATTATTTGGCTACATTCTAAGAAATGTTTAGGTTCTAGTCTGCATTATGGGAGGGGAAGTTGTGTTTTTGAAAGGTTATTGTATGCTGTAAAAACATGAACAAAGCATGGAAAAAGAAATAAAATAGAAGCATCACATGGATTACCAATGGAATGCATAGAGGAATTCAATCATACATCAAGGTATGAATTTGATTTTGATTATATAGCATTTATCTTATTAACATTGAAACTATTCTTGTATGATAATCTGATGATTTACATTACCTTGCACGTGATTCTAATAACCTGAATTGCTTCATCCATGACTAGTAAAAAGTGTTTGATTTTGTTTACATAACATGTACAAGTGTTTCACAACTTATAAGTGTTTAATCTTTGTTTCTATGACCTACAAACTTCAAGGAAGATTATGGTTTCTATCTATAAAATGCATATCACTTAAATGCTTTCAAGCCATTTCATAAAAAAATTTGTTATGCATTTATTGCAAATTGCAAGTCCTCATTTATTTATTGTATTTCACCATATGGAGTTATTGAATTTTTTATGTTCACACAACCATGAAGGAAATAATAGTATCAACCATTTATTTAATTCCTTCTTGCTTCATTTTTGTTTTATTTCATTTGGATATCAATACCCCAATTTCATATTTAGCACAAATAAGAATAATGCTAGGGAAGTGGCATTATATGATTTTGCACCTAGAAATTATATTTGCATGATAATTCTAAATCCTTTTGTGCACTTCCTGTAATATTTATGATCCATGCTAAAATGCTTCTTTGAGACATTTTTACAAATGGTTTAGGTGCTTTGTCTATGATTTCGCATTCTAAATGCATGTCTCCTAGGAAACTCATAGAATACTACTAGAATGGAGTCATGGTATAATTACTTGAAGATTTATAAGTTTTTTATTGATTTTTCTTAGATTTATGTAGAAACATCAAACAAATTAAAAGTTGCAGGGAAGTGAAGTTCCTCCCAAAGATTGGCATAACAATTTTGGTAATGATTGTTTGGAAAAGGAATTTGAGGTAAAAATCGGGTTCAAACGAGACAAAAATCCTTGCAAAATGTTGATTTGGGTGCGTAGATTGGGTGTTATATGAAGAAAATCTGAGTTAGATCAAAACACCTCTACTTTCAAGCATGTCAACTTGGACTATGGATTAGAGATAAAACATTGATAAGAAGAAAGAGTTTATATAAAGTTCAATGAAATGAAAAGTCCTTGGAACACGAATTATGAAGTGATATAACTTTCTTGTTAAATATACATGATATAATGTGAAATTAAATATAAAATATGTGAAAGGCAGTAGATATGTAAGGTTGTGTAGGGCTCCTAATATGTCGTAGGCAGGGAATATGCTAGAAAAGATCATCAAATTTAGCTTTACAATTGCCAATTGCATGTGTTTGAAAGTTTCTCAGCCTTTTCGAAAAATCCTATTTGTGTATTCCCTACAATCTTGATAGTCCATGTGAGTGTGTTTTTCTAAGTGATTTCATCAAAATTAGAAAAAACAATTCAATAAATCAACCACTTGATAGTTAAAATTACCAAACTTTAAATAAAACCAATCACTCTTTATGTGCATGAAATCATATTAAAAAAAGTATTATGATCCCAACAGAAAAGACCTAATGGGCAACAAATATAACCAATTGGACCAAAGTTTTAAAAATTGAAATAAAATTATCACATCTCAAATATTCATAATTTATTGGAATATTAACAAACTAGAAGTCATGCCTTTGGTCAAGGCTTCAATATGAGGTTAAATATTGAATAGAAATATATAGGGACATATGTGTAGAGTGCTTGTGAAAAACATAATATATATACCCAATTACAAAAGAGGAATTTGAACTAAGGAATTGTAATAAAATGAAATGGTACCCTCTTGCCCAAGGTAGTCTAAAATAAATTTCGAAAGAAGATAAAAGTATTAATGCAATTAGATTTCCACAATCCATATGAAATAGTTTTGCTGCTTCTAGATTCGATTGTGTTGGAGTTTTTTTATCAATGTTTCGGATCACACTCTGTGATCCATCATCAGGATAGAGAGTTGAAGAGGATGAGAAAGTATTAGTTGTAGACTAGCTGGAGAGGAAGATAAATAGAGGAGCCAAAGAAGGAGGGCACAACCCATGAGGGAAAGAATAAAAGATAAAATTAAGAAAAAAGAAGGAGAAGAAAAGAAGAGAAAAATAACAAACAACTGAAAACACCAAGCCAATACAACCCCAATAAATTATAATATATATAAGCTAATAATATACAAATAATAAACAAGAATAAAAACTAAAAACAATAATACAAACAAAATACACAAGAATAAAACTAAAAAACAATCACATGAATTCACCAATATTGCAACAATTATATAAATATATGCGAAATACACCAAATTATATTATATATTTTTATAATACTAAATTTTTTATATATTATAGTATTATACAAATATAATTTGGTGTATTTTGCATATATATATATAATTGTTGCAATATTGGTGAATTCATGTGATTGTTTTTTAGTTTTATTCTTGTGTATTTTGTTTGTATTATTGTTTTTAGTTTTTATTCTTGTTTATTATTTGTATATTATTAGCTTATATATATTATAGTTTATTGGGGTTGTATTGGCTTGGTGTTTTCAGTTGTTTGTTATTTTTCTCTTCTTTTCTTCTCCTTCTTTTTTCTTAATTTTATCTTTTATTCTTTCCCTCATGGGTTGTGCCCTCCTTCTCCCCCTCCTCTATTTATCTTCCTCTCTAGCTAGTCTACAACTAATACTTTCTCATCCTCTTCAACTCTCTATCCTGATGATGGATCATGGAGTGTGATCCAAAATGTTGATGAAAAAACTCCAACACAATCGAATCCAGAAGCAGCTAAACTATAAGATAAAAATATATAATTCTGATTTTCATAATGTTTCAAATTTCAAGCATCTATGAATAAAATTTTAATGGAATAATTTATTCTATGATCTAGAAGCCTAGGTCACTTCTTAGCGATCCAAGGAGACTCTATCCCTAGCCATAGGAATATATCACTAACAAAAACATCAATACTTTCAGTCATAGGTCTCTGGAATATAACATAAAATGTAATCAACAAGTAGTACCACCACATAATAGTTTTGTTCTAAATACATCAAAGCACATAGAAATTGAGTGGGAATGTAATGATGTATCATTTATCTGACTATCAGATCCAGATGAAATGAAAAAGTAAAAATATCCACTTTCCACATGTTAAGAAGATAAAATGGCATCACAATTGTAACTATTCATTTCAAGATTTATTGTTCAATCTAACTCTATTCCAAAACTATGAACTTCAAGGATAGAGGAATGTAATTTTTAAGAAAGGAAAATCACATATGCAATTTTATTTAGTTTGAAATTCACTTCTCTCAAAAGATTCTTTGGTGCCTTATTCTTCTATGTAGTGACCCAACTCTAAATATCCCTACACCATTGAAGATGACCATGAAGAAATGCAATATTTCAATTGTATAAATTATATGAGAAGACTCTCAAAGATAGTATGGGTACACCCCACTCTCTAAAATGTGGTAATGGATTCAATCTATATAAAATTAATCTGTGTCCATAAGTTCATGAAAGCTAGAGAATCATGCAACTAGCAGTAGGTCATCTCCATCTCAAATAAAATTTGTCTCTCATCAAAAAACTATAAAAATTTCTTGGACTTATGTAATAACCCATCCTAAATTATTACTTAATTAATATTATTGTAAATGGAACATGAATATGTTTCAAATTAAAAAGACATAACTAGTGGCTAAAGTCAATCATAGCTACACATGTCCATTTAAAATGAGTCAATGATTCAAATATTCAATTCAAAAGTCAAATTACAATATCAGGTTTGACTTGGCTCCTAAGGCCACAAAGTCATTACATTGTACAAATTTACATCAAGTACATGTAGTATTACACCAAATTACATCTTAGATTAAAATAGTATTGTGAACAACTAAGGTTCCTCTTGATGCTCACCTCCACTAGCGGATGAGAACATGGTTGAAGTGCTTTATCACCCAACCACAAAACTTACACTTCCCCATAATTCTTCCAACTTGAAGAATACTTGACCATGCATGGAAAGTTTAGCAATAGAACAATCTGCAAGGTGGAATCTGGTGCGTACCCATACATCAACATGCAATTTCTATCTACAAGTTAGGAAAGAAAGTGCAAGATCTATGCTAGGAATGGTAGAGAGTAATATCACAGAGTTCATACATACAAAATGAACTATATTGCTTGGCCAAGCATATAAATGTGTTGCAACAATAACAAACAATATGTTCTCATAAAGAAAACCTATACTCTCTAAACTCCATTTCAACACCCATCCTGACAAGTAACTTTCTACAATACAACATCTCATAACAACTATCTACCCTCTAGCAGCATCTACCCTAAGGTGGTCTAGTCTACTTAGGTAGATCACTATTCTATCCAAGTAAAAGAATATTCTTCTCACATATGTCTACAAAAATGAAGAACCAGATTACTAATTTACCCTCTAAACAAAAATCAGATATATGATTCAAATAGAGCAATTCAACAATTAGTCATATCATTCACATGACCCTTGTTTACTTCTCAGCATAAGCTTTCCATTTTAAAATAAAATAAGTAAAAGAAAAAAAGAAGGTATGTCACAAGTATGTGTATACACATAGACGGAGTCTATTTGCATACACATATATGTGTCTACTTAAGTTATTGGTTGTGCATACATTTTGAAATAAACCATTAAATCAGATTACAATTATTAAATATTATTTTTCTATTTTTCATTTCTTTTGTCAAAATAAAGAATCTAGAACAAGTTTACATTAATAGTTTCACACATATTGTTGCTTCTTTTGCATTCTCACAAAAATGTGATACTCTATCATTGTTGTTTACATATAAACATTCACTGTTTTAATAGAACCAAAGCTATTTCCTACTAAAAAATTATAAAACAAGTTGTTTCATATAGAACGTTTGCAGTTTACAACTAATCAATGTTGTTCTAGCTAAGTAGTTTAATGAACAAAATTGTTTTCAGCTACACATATAACTTTACAACAAATCAATTTCGTTTACAATAGAACATTCATTGTTTACATCAATACAATGCTTGTTCAAACTAAAAAACTATATCTTATGACAAAACAATGTCGTTTCCAATAGAACATTCATTGTTTATTATTACAAAATGTTGTTTCCAGCTAAACAATTATAATTTATGTCAAAGCAATCTTGTTTCCAATAGATCAATTACTATTTATGATAGTACTATGTTGTTTCAAGCTATTTAGATACTAAAAGATAATATTACAATTTAATGTTCACTGTTTTTAACGGAATGAGGTTATCTTACAATGAACAGATAATGAATTATAATGTTGTTTTTTCCATTATCAATTATGATCTACGGCTAACTCATTAGTCATTTAGAAGGAAAAGCCATACAAATTTCATTAACATCAAGCTAACCCAACTTCATACATGAGAGCAGAATGTCCATTATTCAGCACTTCGAATACATAAACAACACTAAAAATTTAATGAGCAATTTTATATGAATATAATGAATCTGAATCGACATACTCATCAATTTGAATATAACCAACCATTTAGTCAAGGGAAAAAACTTAGAAGTTTTCAGGGTTCTTAATAGAACCCGTTCCTTTCAAGGTCATTGACAAAGCATTCACTTGTCGCTCTAGGAGCGACTACCCCTTATGTGGCTGGTACATATCTTCTTAGTAAAACAGGGGTCATATTCAAGAATACCCATATAGGCTTGTTGGTTTTATACTATATATTCAACATGAAAACTCATATCTATGTTTATTTTAAAGAAATAGCCTATCGATCATGAAGATCGAACCATACAATGGTTAATGAATCCCAAACTTTAATACTCCATCGTTCCTACTGAACAATGGCAACATCATTATGCAAACATTTGACACATTCTAAGCAATGGTTTTAGCCCTTTACCATTATCGACCTAGCTGATAATGGGAATTGATACATTTAAAAAGAAAACATAGGGTATTATGCCCCTACCAATCAACATTTGATCCTCTACAAGATTAAACACATGCTGAAATACACTTTTTGATTGGAATGAAATTCTGATAGCCATAGTATGGCTAGCACCATCATGCCTATTTAAGTGACAACCACATCTTTATTGACTCCAAGCCTTAGCCTAGCTCTGTAAGCTAGCCGATAAGGCTTTAACTTAGATATTACTCAAGAAAAGGTAGGTTGTAGGCCATGCAACCCCAAAAAGGTGGTCGATATTACACAATATTCAACTCAAGGCCAAAACTACACATACTAAGGATTACATTTTTACTGTGCGAATGAATCATTCAACAAAATGAAGAGAATACCACTTAGCATATTATAAAAATGATAATAAAATTGATCTTATTTCTAAAATAAATCAATTTACCTTAATATTCGAGGATTTTTATGAAGCTTGCCTCAAATTTTTTCACTTCCATGAGCTCTTCCCTGCTTTTTTTCCTTTTAGCCAGTTGGTTCAATTCACCATGCTTTTTTCCAAGGTTATGAATTCAAAATGGAAATAATTATTTTTTGCATGTGGCTAGGTGTTACCATTATGGCATTATTTCCATAGTCGTCGGCCACTATCTTGATTCGAATATTGGCATAATGTTTATGGTAGATCACATCCTTCGTGGGACACCTTCATGATTTCATTTTATTTTCAAATAGTTTGATATGGATAATATCGATTATCGAATTCAATTTTCAAAAGAATATCAATATTTATATGTATATATGTATATAATATATATATATATGTATGTATTTATGTGATATTCATTCACATTTACTATATTTGTTCTTCATACACACACACACACACACACACACACTAATAGGTATAGATTGTTCGCTTAAAGGATTTTATGAGTTCCATATGTTATCACTGAATTAAATAAGAACTTTATTCACTTCGAGCATCCATATATAATTTCCACATAATAAAAATCTTATCCTTTTTTAATCACAGTTTAAATATGTACTTTCATTTTCTTCAAAATACGGAGTTTAGGTTGACAATTTAATCTACAAGCCATCCATTTTCACTCATTGAAACAATTCAAATCATGTAATTACGTTCTTCTAGATATCTAAAATAGTTCAGATGCAAGTCATCATGTCATTTGTGGTGTGTGCACCTAGATTCCATCTGGCTTATCATTCGATCCGGCTAAACAATCTTACTTCAATCGTGCTCTCGTCCTTCAACTTGTCACCCTGCAACTGCACACCCTAGCACTTGCAAAATTTATTAGTAACATTCAAGTCTTGATAACATATAATATAATCTCAAAAGATCACATAGTTAACATCAGTCAACTTCTTTCAATCTATTTTTGAAAATTCTAAAATTTCCATTTAATATATGTTGAATTTCTTTAATAATTTAATTTACCATATTATAATAAATATGCAATAAAATTGGGTTATGACAACTTAAGGAATAGTTAAAAAGTTAATATACACATTTTTTTTTCTTATATTTTCTTTTTGTGCATGTGGAGATGAGTGCTTGAGATGAGGTGCCATTCTAGAGAGTCACACCAAAAATCTGACCCATCCCAACAAAGGTGAATGTCCTATGATTTACCACTGAATCACACCTAGGAAATTTCGTTTTCCTTGATCAAATCATTCACATGGACAGATTCTCATGGTTTAGCACTAACTTTTTCAGCTTAAACGAAAAACTCAGACCCTTTCTTCTATGCAATGTGGCAACTACATGGATATCAATTCCTTTTTCTTTATCCTGCAAATGCCTAGTTCTAGTGACCAAGACAATGGAAAATGTCTCATAATTTAATGAAGGAAAGCGTAAAGTTAACATGTAGCCTAGATATTCTCTAGGACTACTTCAACTTTATAAGTAGCCATTTCTAGTAAAATGTCCTTGGCTTATGATTTGATAATGTGTGAGAGCCTTCCCTAGTTGACACAAATAGGTTTACTAATTTTCAGTTGATGATTTACAAAAATTCAATAAAAAATTTGTTACTTGTATCTCTCACCTATAATATTTGATCCATATCCAATGACATTCCTCCTATATTGAGAGAAAATCTGTAGTAGGAATTGGGCTTATTGTTGTGGTAACACCATGAAAATAGGGGTCCATAAATAGTTGATAAGGACTAAATTTATGCAAGTCACAAAACCTTACATCTTTACAAAATACTATAATAATATTCCTATGATTTAAACCACCAATCCAATTCTAGATGTAGAATAGCAAAAAAAATGGTCAGATGTAATTCATGGGTAAATTCAAGCAAGGAAAAGCTAACTCATGGCATCTAAGACACAGTAAACCCTCATAGGGAATTTATCAATCAAAAGACACATAAATCTTAAGATAAATGTGTGAAAATCAATTTGATATATCTTTGAAGAGATGCCATTTTATGCAATATTGGACAATGATTGGATTCAACAATCAAATGGATCTATTTATTCACTATTAATGGGATTGTGAGATGTAGCAGTGTACAAAATGAACTGTAGCATAAGATATGAAAACATTATAGAACGTAGAACTCAAACCATAAGCACTAAATATAAAATTTTATATAAATTTTCAGCTTCAGAACAAAGACTATCCTATGGTCTCATTATCCTTACTCAGAAGTAGGCCAAAGGTCAGAATTATTCAAGTAATGATGTACACTGTAATAAACTCCTGAAGGCAATGACAAAGAAGCAAAGCCATGTATAAAGAACAAACATCAAAAACCACAAATTGAAAATACTTGTTAACTCCATTCCCTACTCATGACCTACAATAAGAAATGGAATAAAAAGGAAATGTGGCATTGTCACACAAACCCTAAGAAAAGGAAAGCCCTAATCTAGGTAAAGTAATCACTAGACTATAAGGCAGATCACTATACATAATTGCATAACAATGCAAAGGCATTGGATATTACAAATCTAAATGCGAAATCAGGTCCACGACAAAATTTCAACAACCTCAAATGGATTTAACCACGAGGCTTACACTAAACCCCAAATACACTAGGCAAAGGCTTGGTTGGATACAAAAGTTTTTTGTTTTTTTTTTATTTCTCTTTTTCATGAAAGAAAAAAAATACAATAAGGAGTAGTGCCATGATGAGTACCTTTTAGAGAAGGTTGTCTTAGAAGTAACAATAATTTTGTTCTTGTTGTGAAAGATGTGACCACATCACCCAAAACCTTGGTTTTACCACCGACCTTGATTCGATCCTACAAAAACTTCAATGTCATGCCTTGTTGCTTGGCTAGTGCTGGAGCCATTGAAGTTCCATTTGGGTAGTTCTTTTGGACTATTGACTAGTCTTGACAGAGTCTATACATGCAAAAAAAATAAAGCCCACTTAAATCCCACATCATAAAATGGTAAAATTAGGCTACCCATAGTGGAATATGGCCATAAAACTTAACCACACATACTCTTTCTTTGCTTGGAATATCCATTCTTGAGCCTCCAATCATGGATATTAAAGGCCATTATGAAGAATCTAGAAAAATGAAAATTTTGTAAACATTAATTTTACAAGACTGCAAAATTGAGGTGTTCAATGGAACATCTTATCAAATTTCATTAACGACAACTCCATTGAATGCTTTGGAGGATTTTCCATGGCATCAACACATTTCTTATGCATGCAAACTGCACGAGCCAGGCCTTCTCCAATCTTCTAACAATCTGTAGGAGCCTCTATATGTAAGACTGGGTTTTTGTGCACTCTCATGCCTTGTAACAAATGTAGAGCATCTGACAATCTACAGAGCCATTTCACACCATAATCACAGAGCGTCAAAATTTTTGTAGTCAATATTTTGCATAAAAAATATCCAGGTTAACTATAGAAATAGAAAACCAAAGGCAAATCTTGAAAAAATTCTACATGCTGATTGGTTGTTCCAGGATAGATCAATCACTGTTTAAGCATTGAGGACTTGACAATAGTTCCATGGTAGGAACTGATAATATTATTGAGAAGAAAGTAAGTGCATGAATTGATAGTGTACCAAAGGTGAATATTATTGATAGGAACTGATAATATTATTGAGAAGAAAGTAAGTGCATATATTGATAGTGTACCAAAGGTGAAGATTATCTTAATATTGAGAAATTTTATAGGAAATATATTAATTTTTCATTTTGAATGAATTTAAAAATGTCTTAGCTATGATCTATTTTGATATAAAGATGTTATCTTGATATCTAAGCTCATGAACTAATTTGAAATTTAAAAATTAACTGTGTTTATGAAGCTTTTAAAATATTTATATAACTTACGTTATATTAGTGTATATCTAGATAATAACATGTTGTATAAGGCCTGTTTTGGAGGTACTTAGCATTCAAAATTTTGCACCAGTCCTTGGTGTTCCTTAACTGGTCCCACCCAACCTTGGCCATCAGCGCCTTGTTAGAGATAACAATCTTCCTTATTCCAAGCCCACCACAATTTTTAGCTTGGCAAACCCTTTCCCATTTTATCAAAGCAATCTTCTTTTTTTCCTTAGTACCGGACCAAAGGAAATTACTTTGAATTCTTTCAAACTTTTCTGCAATATACTTGGGCATCTTAAAAATAGTTAGAAAGTAGGCGGGGATACCTTGTATAGCTGCAATAAGAAGTTGGAGTTTTCCAACATGACTAAGTAAAGAGCCCTTCCAACCACCCAACTTCCTTTGGATCCTTTCCAGGATAGAATTCCAGAACTCCGGTTGAAACTCCTTAACCATTAGTGGGATCCCAAGGTAAACCGACGGGAGAGAATCCCCAACACATCCCAAGATCGTAGTCAACCTGTTTTCCAAATTTGGCAAGCAATTAAAGAAGTAAATCTTGCTCTTATTGTAGTTGATGCACTAACCAAAGTAGGAGGCATAGCTGTTAAGGCAAGCTTTCCACTTCCTAGCTTCCACAACAGAGGCCTTCCCAAATAGAAATGTGTCATCCACAAATTGTTGCACAACAGTCGGACAAAGACAAGTAGCCGCTATAACACCAGATATGGAGCCCTCTGACAACAGACTCATAAAATTCCTACTAAGCACATCGACAATCATAATAAAGAGATAGGGGGAGAGAGGGTCTCCTTGTCTGATCCCTCTACCAGCAGAGAAGAATCCATAGGGGGATCCATTTGCCAGAATCGAGAACTTAACAGTACAAACACACTCCATAATGAGCTTAATGACCGAACTGTTAAAGCCAAACTTAGCCAGGACCTTTGGAATGAATTCCCACAGAACCTTATCATAAGCTTTGGAAATGTCAAGCTTAAGCGCCATCCCCGCATTATTACATCTATCCATAGAGTGGAGCAGTTCATGGGTAGTCAAAGAAGCATCAAGAATGTGTCGTCCTAGGACAAACCCCATTTGAGTGTGACTTATAATTTTATCTAGCAGAGGTTTGATCCGGTTAACAAGAATCTTAGAAATGATCTTATAGAAGGTGTTACAAAGACTAATAGGTTAGAAGTCAGACATTGAAAGAAGCTCACTAATCTTGGGTATAAGGGCAATGAAAGTGTGATTCATTTGTTTAAGAATCTTACCAGATTTAAAGAAGTCCCTAGCCGCAAGCACAAGGTCCCAGCCCAGAATATCCCAGAAGATTTGAAAGAACGCAGGAGGAAACCCATCAGGTCTTGGAGCTTTGAAGGCCCCCATGCTAAAAGTAGCCAACCGAACTTCTTCCGTGGAAACACTCCTAAGAATTCCCAAGTTATCCTCCAGAGAGATGGAAGTAGGGAGATGCTGGAGGATCTTACAGTCCAGAGCCATGTTGGGCGCCCATGTAGGGGCCGAAAAAGCCTCCTTGAAATAATTAACTGTACAGGACTTAATATGAGCTTGATTAGATATCACCTCCCCAGAGGCACTTATCAATTTAGAAATTTGATTCCTTTTCTGATGTTTGTAGGGTACATCACCCTATAAATGTTGTTTAACTTTTCAAAAACATGTTGTATAAGGATTTAGAATTTAAGTGGGGATTTTAGACTCTTGGGATCTTTGATATTATGAAACAACTAAAGATTCAAAGGTATCAATAAGGGTAATGATTACCAAAATTATAGGAAGGTGATAACCTAGTTTACACTTGAACAATTCATTTGAACAAGAAAATTTCCATGAGAATGATGTACCATTAATAATTATTCTATAGAAAATGGTTTGAATAGGGTACTCGTGAATAATAGTTGGAATTTTATTGTAAAGTTTAATTCTTATTGATAATCCTAATCTTATGATGAAATACTAAGTAAAATGAAATTACTCATAGTATAGTTATGTATTGATTTAATAATGATGTAGACCACTAGCAAGCATAACTTTTTGTAGATCATTATCAATTATCAATAGATGCAAGATATTGTCACAACATATTCCTTTTACTTATATAGTTGAAGTTAGGAGTAATGATTTGTTTAAATGATCTTAGTTTATTTTTGAGAATAAATTAATAATTAAATTGATTGATTTAGAGATGTTTTGTACACTATACATCTGATATATGAAAGTTAATGGTTTGTTTTCCATTAGTATTATATAATTGTGGAATTCATTAGTATTATATGCAAAAGCTGACAAGATGTTCTTTTGTATTGATTCACTGTAGTTTGATATTCAGTATATTGAATAAACTAATGACTCAATATTCATTTAATATCATTGTTATCAATGTGTCAGCCATTTTTATTGTTTAGGTAGTTATGAGTCCTCATGATTTTATGTGAAAATAGTTTACATTAGTTGGATTTGTAATTTTCATGCTATTCAAATTATTATCTTATAGTTCTCCAATTATATTAAATTTTATTATCTTAGTCATTATTTTGTCTAATGAACTTTAGTATATAAACTGAATAACAGGTTTAGTTGTTGCAGGTTTTAAATTTATGTTAGAAAAATAAATATTTCTTTCTGGTTGAATTTTTATCAGAAGAAATTTTGTTTAAAGAATTTAGTACTAAATAAATTTTAGATGCAAGTATTAGTTTTATTTATTATTATTTCTTTATAATAATTTGAATTTATATTTTAGAAAATAAATAGATAAAGTTAGTATTTATTTCAAAGGAAATAATTTAAAATTAAATAGAAGTAGACTAGTTAGCAATTGTGTTTAAGAAATAAAATAGATAAATTTTAAAAGATAAGAAGAATTAGATAAGTTTATTTGAAAGTGATTTATTTTAGTATTAGATCAAATTTATAGTTAATTAGATTTTACCTCTAATTAAATTGGTATTCTAGAATTAATTTTATCTTTTGGAAGTAATTAGTTTTATTTTCAAGAAACTAGTATTAATTATTTTTACAAATAATTAGTATCATATTTTTATTTGTTAGTCACAAAAATTTAAACAAATTCAAACCAAAACTAGTAGTGTTCAGTACCAATGGTGCCTCTAATTCATGTTCATGGGTAATGTCATTACACTTGAGCTACTATATTTATAACCTAATAAATCTGAAATAACAATGTTTGTGACATCATCCCTTTAAATCATTGGGGAGAAATAAGAGACATCTTATTGATATTAAATCTAAGGGACAATAATCTCTTTTGGATAAAAAATCTAATAAGATTAATCAAATGAATGAAAATACGCTAGTTCAAACTTAGCAAACCTCCTTGTAAGATTCAATAGACTTTTATTTAATTTGTTTATGTTATTGTGATTTATTGAATATTTAATCATGAGAAAGAAATATAGTTGCAACATGTCAATGATGACGTTATCTTAGGACTGAGCATTTGTTGTTTTTAGGAAACAAGCAATACTCATGGTGACTATTTACTTATAATTATTGCTTCCCTTTGTGGGTAGCATTCACAAAGGAACTGTTTGGGGAAAATGGGCCCTATAAAGGATGTGTACCCACATAACAATTCACTTCAAACTTAGAGTAGAAAATAAAAATGCATATTTTATGCCTTGATCACATTTAGAAGCAAGGTATGTAGGTAGTCTAGGAAGCGAAGGATGCTCCCAATACTTAGATGTTCAAGGATGGGGGCTTAGGGCATGTCTAATAAAGATCATGTTAATTTAATTTATTATATAAGATTTATTAATTCAAAATAATTTCTTGATTAAGAGAAGGCATAAAATCTCTATCATAAGGATTAAGTTAAAATATGTTCTTTGCATGCTCAGAAGGAATCCTAGATGGGTTTGCTTGACTCCTTGAGGCTTTAGGCCGAATTCTAAGGTGAGACTCAAGATAATTATTTATTTTATATACTCCTAAATATGATGACCTTGATGCACTTCCAATAGGGGAGTTTAGTCTTTAGAGAGTGACTTAGGACTCAGATGGTCTCGATGAGTCTAAGTCTCTGGCCCATGTTCCTATCCTTTATTCCTGGATTTTGAAGGTATTGATTTTGAAGAGACACATGCCCTTGTTGCCCAGTTGGAAGCGATTCGGATATTCCTGGATTTTGTAGCTTTTAAGGATTTTAAAGTCTATCAAATGGATGTAAAACCTACATTATTGAATGGAGAACTAAAAGAGGAAGTCTACATTGAGCAACCAGAGTCCGGAAGTAACCTGGATGTTGTTTCCAAGTTGCAGAAAGCTTTATATGGATTGAAGTAGGCTCCTAGATCCTGGTATGACATATTAGAAAAGTACTTGATTGGACAAGGATTTCAAAAGGGATCTGTTGACAATAATTTATACTACAAAACTCAATCAGATCAAATATTGATTGTTGTGGTTTATGTTGATGACATATTTTTGGAGGAAATGATGATATGTGCAAATTTTTTATAGATGAAATGTAGAGGGATTCAAAATTTCTATGATAGGTGAGTTAAATTTCTTCCTTGGATTACAAGTAGATCAAAATAGCAAAGGAATTTTCATTTCTTAGTCCAAGTATTATTGAAGAAGTTTGGATTGGATAACTTCAAACCATTTTGTACACCTATTGTTACCAAATGTAAGTTGATAAAAGAATATGATTCACCTAAAGTTGATGCAAGTATGTATAGGTCAATGATTGGAGGATTGTCATATTTGACTACCACTAGACCAAACATTATGTATGTTGTTTGTCTAGTAGCTAGATTTCAACATGAACCAAAGGAATCACATGTTATTGCAATATAAAGGATCTTTAGATATTTGAAGGGTACAAGAGATATCAGGTTATGGTATCTAAAGGATTCAAATTTCACTTTGACAACCTATACTGATGTTGAATGGGTCGGATGTGTTGATAATAGGCAGAGCACAAGTGGTGGATCTTATTTCCTTAGCTCCTAGTTGGTTGCTTGGTCAAGCAAGAAACAAGATTCTACATCTTTATCTATTGTTGAAGCTAAATAAATTGCAACATCCTCATGTTGCACTTAGGTACTATGGATGAAACAACCACTGAAGGACATTGGCATATCATTTGGTGAATCGATCCCAATTATGTGTGATAATACAAGTGCAATAAACATTTCCAAGAATCTAGTACAACACTCCAAAATGAAACATATATCCATCAGATATCACTTCTTGAGAGAGAAGGCATTGGGGAAAGAGGTAAGACTTGAACATGTACCTACAAAAGAGTAGATTGCAGATATTTTCACAAAACTATTGAGCAAAGATTCTTTTGAGTATGTTTGAAAAAATTTAGGGGTTCTGCCCCCTCCGACTCTACAATAATGTGCACCAGGGTGTTCATCGGTCTAGGGTATTATATGCTCACACTTATCTGGATCAATGCTTGGTGGATTCCTCATAGGGGGAGTGGAGTAAGTTTTTCATGGGGAGTTCTTGCCATTTGTCCTTGATGTCAAAGGGGGAGAAGAAAAGAGGTTCCTTGATGATGTTGATGAATTTTTCGATCAATAACAAATGGGGAGATTGTTGGAATGTGATGATGTTGATTTTTGTCATTAATAGTTGTCATTGATGTCAACATATCTTGGTTGATTGATTAAGATTTAGTTTTGATGCTTTGGTGATTCAAACTGGTGTGCTCTGGATGTTGTGTTGTGATGATCTGTCTTTGGTTATACTTGTCCTAGTCCCATTTATTTTCAAACATAATGAGATACACTCTTTTAGGTCTGGACTGATCTAGAAAATGGTTAGCATGCCCTAGAACATTGTTTGCATTGTAATGTATGTATATCCTATTCTTTGGTTATGTGTGGCCCACGTTTCATTCCTTTCCACTGCGAGAATATTTTGTGGTGACCTAATTCAAATTGTGTTTGGATGACCTAGGAGTTTTTGGAAACATGGAATGGAATTATGTTTGGCTGACTTAGGAGATTATGAAGGCATGGATTGGTATAAGTAAAATTTGATTATGTTCGATGAGATCAAGTGTGGTGAATGTGATTCTAAAATCTATACATTGTGTGAAAGTATACAAATGAAGGTAGTAGGCAGTGAGATTCTATTCGGTGGCAGTGAGCCTTTCTCTTTTGGTAGTGAGGCTTTTTGTCTTTGGCTGTAATAGCCAGACAATGAGCTTATAGCCAGACAATGAGCCTTACCTATAGTGAGCAATTTGGTAGTGACCCTTTGTAAATATCACCTTAACCAGTGTTTTATAATTGAGAATTAGCATTCTCCATGGTTTTTCTCTTATTGGTTTTCCACATAAATTTCGGTGATCATTGTGCATGGCATTGTTATGTGCTTTCATGTTCATATCGGTTAGATCATTATCTGATTGATTTAAGTTTGCTTCGGATTAATTAAGATCAAGAAAATTGTTTTATAATAACTTATTCACCCCCCTCTCACTTATCCAGACTACTCAACATGATCGCTATTTACTCTAGCTTATGTCTCTACATTTCATTATTGGGGTTATATAGCATTCTTTGTAATGTTAAGAAATCAAAATTTTCACCTACTTCAAGATCATGATTAACTAGATGTTTTAAATCATTTTTCATATTTAACTGACTTTCCCCTTTTGTATTTCATCAGGCTCACAAAAAAACATGGTAACAAGTACAATTATCCTAATCTAAGATATAAAAGAAAATAATTTGGTCATCTATTACTATCAAATCTATTTAACCTACTTAAAATTTTTGTGTAAGGAAATAAAATATAATAAAATTGTGGCCTAGATTGAGAAATAAGACTCATGACACTAATTAATTCTATGTCCACAGATCGTAACAACAACCATAGTGGAAATGTCTTTGGAACTAATACCTTTAAGCAACTAGGGCCCATGAAAGATCTAGAGATCTTCGATTTAACAACTTAGATCTAATACAAAATGCCATTCTCATGCTATAAAGAATCAACTAAGATAGCACAACTTTTTTTAATATTTATTTATATTTACCCTTATTTTCTTTTGAATACATTAATGATTACCTAATGGTTCTTAATGAGACTTGATGATATTATGCAACATCCATAATAAAAAATGACATACGATGGTAGACACACCAAATAAATTTTCTTAGAGTCCTCCTTAGCCAAATTTGGTAAGTACATACTCTATGGTTTTTTAACCCCTACAATTTAGCACCCATGAAACTTGCAATAGCTTTTATTTATATACTTAAATCTATCATGGTCTAGGAGCACACATGTAGACATGCAATCGACACCAACCAAAAATATTGTTTGGTTTTCTTTCATTTTTGGTTTTTTTCTTGTTTGGTTTATCTTGATTCGATTTGTTCCTAAACCTCTTAAATTTTATGGATTCTCCATATTTAGTGCATAAAGAAGTCAGATTGATATATTCCTACAAGTAATTTACATGCTTTCTCAAATTCCTAACCATATTAAGGCATTATCATATTACTCAAAATATAACATGTGAAGGAGTATCATAATGGTGAATATGTGGCTAGTGTATGTGATGGAATTGAAGAGCATAATGATGGAATATGTGATCTAAGAAAGACTGATTGGAACTTCACATGGGAGGGCATAATAACACTCAACTTGTAGGAAACCAAAGTGACTTGATCAAGTATGCCAGTTATCTTGTAGAATAAAAAAGAAAACCTCTAAAATTTTAAGGAGGATATCATTAACAACGATTCTTTATATTCTTGATGTAAGCATAGACTAGGTACATGAACATAAGAAAAACAAATTTATCTCTTTAGTTTTCAGAATTACAAGAAACAAAGGATGGAATGAAAGCCGATAGGCTATGTTAGAAGGCAAGGAGATAGAGGTCGATTGGCTTGTGAGAGAAAACCAAGTGAAGACAAAGAAAAAATAATAAGCACCGGTTAAAAGAAAAGAGACCGATTGGGGGAAAGAAAGTGTGGAACAGCCTCAAGGAAGCCTGTGTGAAAGGAGGATAATTTTTTTGCTTGTGATAGAGTTCTTGGGGAATGTCGCACTAGGAAGGTCAAAGGACTGTTTGACCAAATGCAAGTGTTTTGATAGGGTCTACAAGCAAAAAATCTAAAAAATGATTGTCATGGTGAGAAAACACAGGTAAGAAGAGAAGAGCCACACCCATCGTGAGGTAGGAGTAGGCGGAAGAAAGGCAAGGCGAGGGGTTGCGTTGAAAGCAAGTAAAGAAAGAATACAGATAAGATCACATATGTGGAAAATAGATTTAATGCAGGCAAAGATGCATTCGCATGAGTAGTGAGAGAGAGTCAAATGACATAGAGGAAGCTATGTCATTTTAAAAAATGATATCTTAATTTGAAATACAGATAATGTATAGGTCGTGCCATGTTTAAAGATGTAGCATAAAAAAATGTCAAAGAAAGACCGCAGGCATAGTGGATGGACAATAGCTTGAATGTGCATATAGAATAAAAGAGAGAGGGTTTGGGTGAGTGATATGCTGACACATTGGTAAATGTGCGTATATATAATCAAACAAGTAGAAAAGTAGTGTGAGAGAGAGTGGAATAGATACTAGATGTTGCTATCCAAGAATAGGGGAAGTGGCTAATTGGATGTCAAGAAAGATAAGGCCATGGAAGGCCGTATTTTTTTTAATTATGTAATTGAATTAATGAAATTGATGTTTATTTGTAATCTAATTTGTGATGTAGAGCAGAGGTGGAACTTAGGTAATTGATATCATATTTTACAAGTGGATTCACTCCTTCCTCAAAATTCAAAGACAATCATATTAGGGTAGATTTCTTCACAAGGGTAGACTTTTGGCATTTAAGGACTTCAATGAACATGGACTCATCTCAATTTGGGATCCCAACAAAACTCCACTCTCATGCTTTACAAACTCAAGACTCTTCAAAAATGGACTAATGCTCTTTCAAGGCCACAAAACTCCAATAATGCACCAGTGCTCCATAACCTTAATCCAACACTTGAGACACCTTAGACAATGTTGAAATAGCATGTGTAGACACACAATGACTCACAAGAACTTAGGTTCCCCAAGCTACTTGGCATTCCCTTACAAACATACCTAATTCCTAGTAGTACTCCAAAATAACAAAACTTGGCACAACTTTCAAGATAGGTCTGACACCCAAATTACAAACACAGATTAAGATACCCTTTTGGCTCTTATTTAACATATCCAAAAATGAGGGGGGGTTATTTTGTATGGACAAACCCTAATTTTGATTGTCCTACTTCTCTAGGCCTTGAAGGTGGGGCAATAAATTGAGTTTTTTTTGTCATAACTTTCATTGTAGACATCACACCCAAATTGTAAAGTCAGATTCAAATAACTACTTGGGATTTATACAACATAATTCATAACCAAAGTAGGTTACTTTGTATAGAACCCTTCAAAAATTGATTTGTTTGCTCACTATTACCCTAACTAGGGTTTCAGACCTGTTTGTAGTAAAATCTGAAAAAATTGCTTGAAACACAATGAAATTGGATGTAATAAAAATTATTATGAAGTATAATCAATTATATTTCATTTCCAATTGGTATCACACCATGAAATGATCGCACAGGTCCGTACCAATCACCAGAACAGAGAAAAATGTTGCAAAATGCAGAAAACAGAGATGTTTTATTATTCCAACTTCAAGATTTTAAACAACCACACTCTCCAACCATGTCTTTGAACTTACAAATCCATTTTAAGGAATTTCCAATAGATTCTTAATAGTTACAAACTAATTTTCAACTTCCAATCATTCACCTTCCAATTGACAACAAAATACAAAAGTTGCTTTGTGCAACTATGACAACATTTGACAACTTTTATATTTACCAGTTCCTTTGCACCTAATGACTCAAATTGGACTTCTACAACCATAAAATGGTCTACAAGACCTTATTACATGAATAAAACAAAAAACCAAAACCAAATGACTATTTTTTCCTCTTGGAGGCATGAAATTTCATGGGTGCCCTTGCACCAATTTGGTTGAGTTGTTGAATTACTATTATGTGTTTCATTTCAGGTTTTAGAGAATGTTGGATTGGAAGAGGGGAGGACCCTCTTGCATCAATTGGTATCAAACTAGGTATTTTTAAGAGTGGATAGGATCCACCAGGACTTATGGGTGTTGTGGGAACAGATCTCAATCGAGAGGTAGTTCACACTAAGAGGAAAGTGTGTGAAGTGATTTTGGAGAGATTGAGAGGGTTGTTGTAGGGAGAGAAGCCCTGAGCAACTGAGAGATGAAGGCCATGAAGAATGTGAGTTGTGGAAGATTACAACATAAAAATATGGGTTGGGTCATGAGGAGACCTAGATGTGAATACTATTTTTGGAGCAGTATTGGGAGAATGTGGAGGATGAAATGATTGAAGCACTGTGAAATATGACTTGAGGAAAAGTTGAAAAGGGTGTTGCAAAGAGTGAGAAAAAATTGTTGAAGAGGAGTCAGATAAAGAAAGAGGACATCAAAGAAGAGTATTGTAGCCTAAGATGGAAAGAGGAAGATGTGTCCCATACCGATGTAGATGATGTAGTAGCCGAGACATGTCATGAGGAAGGCATGACGAGAGAAGAAGGAAAGAATGAGGTGAGCAACAAAGAGGTCATAGCAGATGATGAAGGTGAAGAAAATTTGTTCACACAACTATTGGTGATTGAGGAAGAGTGGATGTCGAATCTTGATGTTGCAGTGAAAGGTGAAGAGTGAGAAGTTGCAATTGATGAGGAGGTGGAAGATGTAGTGAAATTTGATGTTGCAGCTACAAGAAAAGGTGAGGTAAATCATTTTTGTGATGTTACTTTATTTTCAGATGCAATCATAGAAGTTAAGTTGGATAGAGGATAAGAGCTTGTAGTAGATGTTGAATGGTTGTGTATAGAGTTGGTTGGGGATGTTGTAGGATTTTGGTGGAGGTGATCAGTTAGAGGTGGGTATGAACCCACATAAATGAAAAGGAGTGTGGAAAGAGTTTGGTAGGGAGGTCGGGCTTTGGTGGACATGAGTTAACGAGGGGGAAAAGGAGGAAGATGTAGTGTTATTGGAGGAAGGTGGTGCATGTTCCAACACGATGCTAGAAAAGGCAAAAGAAAGATTGATTTTCAGCACTTGGATAACAAAGGAGTTCATTGTAGGTTGATGGCAACCTAGAAGAGTAGTGCAACTACTCAATTCAGGGATTGTGAGCATATACTCATAATACTTCTACCTAGTGTGTCTGGTGTAGGAGCACATGGGCAGATAGACAATCAACACCAACCAAAAATATTGATTGGTTTTCTTTCAATTTTGGTTTGTTCTTGTTTGATTTATCTTGATTCTATTTGTGTCTAAACCTCTTAAATTTTATGGATTCTCCACATTTAGTGCATAAAGAAGTCATATTGATTGATATGTTCCTACCACTAATTTACAAGCTTTCTCAAAGTCAACCATATTAAGGCATTATCGTATTACGAAAAATATAATAGGAAAAAAATGAGTATCATAATAATAAATATGTGGCTAGTGTATGTGATGGAATTGAAGAACATAATGATGGAAGATGTGACCTAAGAAAGAGTGATTGGAACTTCACATGGGAGGGCATAATATCACTTGACTTAAAGTAAACCAAAATGACTTGATCAAGTAGGCCGATTATCTTGTGTAATCAAACAAAAAACCTCTAAAATTTCAAGGAGGATATCATTAACAATGATTCTTTATATTCTTGATGGAAGCATAGACTTGGTAAATGAACATAAAAAAAAAAAAAATTGTTTCTTTAGTTTTCAGAATTGCAAGAAACAAAGGAAAAAAATAAAGTTGATAGGATGTGTTAGAAGGTGAAGAGATAGAGGTTGATTGGCTTGTGAGAGATAGCCAAGTGAATACAAAGAACAAATAATAAGCATCAATTAAAAAAAGAAGAGAGTGAGTGGGGAAAAGATAGGGGGAATGGCCTCAAGGAAGACCGTGTGAAAGGAGGAGATTTTTTTGCTTGTGATAGAGTTCTTGGGGAATGCTACACTAGGAAGGTCGATGGATTATTTAACCAAATGCATGTGTTTTGAAAGGTGATGCAAGCAAAGAACTAAAAAATGATTGCCAACAACACAAGTAAGGAGAGAAGAGTCACACCCATGATGAGGTAGGAGTAGGTGCAAGAACGACAAGGAAAGGGGCTGCACTAAAAGCAAGTAGAGAAAGAATGTAGATAAGACCACATATGTGGAAAATATATTTAATGCAGGTAGAGATGCATTTGTAGGAGTAGTGAGAGAGAATGAATTGACATAGAGGAAGTTGTGTCATTTAAGAAAGTGACATCTTAATTTGAAATGCAGATAATGTATAGGTCGTGCCATGTTTAAAGATACAACATAAAAAAAAATTAAAGAAAGACCATGGGTTTATTGGATGGGAAATAGGTTGAATGTGCTTATTGAATAGAAGAGAGAGGGTACATGTGAGTGATACCTTGGAACATTTGTAAATGTGTGTATATGTAATCAAACAAGTAGAAAAGAAGTTGTGTGAGAGAGAGTGGAATAGATACTGGAAGTTGCTATCCAAGAACAGGGGAAGTGACTGATTGGATATCAAGAAATATAAGGCCATGGAAGGCCATCTTTTGTAATCATGTAACTGAAAAAAAGAATGGGGAAATAAGAATTTGTGTAGAATTTAGGGATCTAAATAGAGCCTCCCTAAAATACCCTTATCCCCTCCCCTCCATGGAGAAGATTTTACAAAGAGTCAGTGGGTTAGAAAAGTTTTCTTTCTTATAAAACTACTCAGGCTACAACCAAATTCTAGTCCAAGAATCTAATCAGCATAAGACAACATTTACTACAAAGTGGGGCACCTATGCTTATTGTAAAATGCCTTTTGGTCTAACCAATGCAGGTGCCACGTTTCAGAGAGCCATGGATATGGAATTTCAAGGTGTGTTTATACAATTTGTTTTGGCCTACGTGGATGATATCACAGTGTTTCCAAAGCATGCAAGTGACCATTTTAGTCACCTTGAGCAAGTATTTTAGAAATGTAGGGAATATGGTATTTCCCTAAATCCAAATAAATGTGTCGTTGCCACGGATTAGGACAAGCTTCTTGGAAATATTCTTTCAAAGGATGGCCTGGTCATTGATCCCGTAAGAGTAAAATCCATCTTGGCCATCCCACTTCCCAACCACATGAAAGGATTATAAAGTTTATTGGGAACAATTAACTTTGTGAGGAGGTTCATCCCAAATCTTGTTGCTTTGGTAAAGCCTCTTACTTCTATGCTTAAGAAAAATATGGTCTTCAAGTGGACCAAAGAAGGTAAAGATATCTTTGAATCTATCAAACAAGAAATTTCTCAAGCTCCTACCCTTGTTAATCCTAACTATGATATGGATTTTATTCTTTATATCTTTAGAGGTGAAGCAAGTATATAAGTTGTAGTAACCTAGATAAATAGAGAAAATATGGAGCAAGCCATTGTTTTCTTTAGTGAAGGACAAAGATTATGAAGTCAAGTATAGCTACATTGAAAATAAATCTCTTGCTACTGTTAGAGCATTAAAAAAAATTGATGTTTTCTTGTAATCTAATTTGGTTAAGTTGTTGAATTACTATTGTGTGTTTCATTTCATGTTTTGGAGAATGTTGGACTAGTAGAGGGGAGGACCCTCTTGCATCATATCACTTATCATTATTGAATGATTAAATGTTTAAGGATTATACTTTGACATCCCAAGAAAACAAGCATCCCTATTTTCAACTCTCATAAAGCTATATGTAAAACCCCATCCTTTTTGTTATCAAGAGGTATGCATTTCATCTATCGTATTACAATATTATAGTTACTCTCATATAAAACTTTCCTTTTATAAATTTGAAAGTGCTTAAAATACATAGCATTAGTTACCTATATATATTTATTATTAATAGTTTACTTTATAATGATTTAACCATTTTCATTATAATTATATATTTACATGGATATCCAATACAATAAGGACAAAAGTAATATGAGGATACAATAAAGTCATATTAATAATGAAAGGAAGCTGGGTGAGCAGAAACAACTTCCTACACTAATCTAATCAGAGGAGAGTTACAAAAAAAATCTTTTAACACCTTTTACTATTACAATAAGAGAAGCACATATATAGAATAATGGAAGTAGAATAGAAGAAATCATAAAATAGTGACTCCAAGTATACGTGGGGAAAACCCTTTCAAGTAAAGAACCACACCCTCCAAAAGCAAAGTACTTTCTCTATTATTTCAAATAATGGTTACAAGATATCACCAAGTACAAACTTCTTCAACAGGTGCTTCAACATGAACTCCTGTTCTGGAGTGATATTGGCAGCACTTCCTTACCTTCAAACAAACTATGCATTCTACAACTCAAGGCACTCAATAAATAGAGTGATACAAGCTTCAAGAAGCATCTAGAAGGTGAGGGGCATCCAAATCAACATGGAACAATTTCCAACGCCTTAGACATGCATTTGGATACTTGTACAATATTGCCTTACACCTCTTACAATGGTCAAACATGCAAATATTCCTTCCTCAAGCTTGGATGCCTAGAATATGCTAAAAATAGCTTATGATGGATGCCTTACACATATTACAACCGTCATAGAATCTATCATAGCTGACAACACTTACAACTATAAGATAATATGTCGTAACTAACTAAAAATAACTGATTCTCTTACATCATGTCATAACCCAACTTGGGTGCAAAATTTCACCCATGCATTCAAAGATTCCTTATGACACGTCATAGAATTTGTCATATGTCATAGATTCCAAATTGGGACACCTATGTCCACTTGGGATGATGATGTAACATCTAGTCACCTCCAATGGGGGTGCCACCCAGTCGTTGGGTCCCAATTTGTGACATGACACTATAGGCATTTAAATTATACAAATAAATACATTAAATTACATCAATTAAATCAATGTTAGGACTTCCAAGGGTCATACAAAATCATCTGCTCAGGGCTCCAAGGCCCATAAAATCAAAACAACATATGAATTTCTCTGTGCTCACTAGTTTTTTCAATTCATCTACAACATTCACCAGAGTGTCAACCTTTTGTAGGTTCACCTTTCCATCTTCTACAATATCACAATCAAAATGATACTGAACATCAATGTGCTTTATTTTGGCATGGAAAGTAGGATTCTTTGCTAAAAAAATTGCACTTTGACTGTCCTAAGAAACAGTAATTTATCCTACATCTAAACCAATATTAGAACATAATCTCTTAAGCCAAATGGCTTCCTGACAAGAATGAGTGGCTGCCATATACTATGCCTCTTTCATGGAAAAAACAACTAAAACCTTTCGCTTACTCATCGAACTGATAGCACCACCAAACATCATAAACACATAACCACTGGTGTATCTTTTGTTGTCAATGTCACCTGCCCAATCCAAATCCACATATCCTCAAATTCTCATAGCATGCTAAGGTCCAATAGGATAACCATGAAAACACAAGGCATACTTAGAAAAACCCCATAAATATTTGATCACCCTCTTAACAACATCCCAATGCACCCATCCAAAATTAGCCATAAAACGGATAAGGACTCCCACTACTTGAGAAATGTTTGGCCTTGTACACACCATCATATACATTAGACTACCAACTACACTTGCATATGGTAATCTAGTCATGTCCTCCATCTCAATAGGAGATTTTGGACAATCATTCATAGAAACCTTTGTCCCTTGCATCACAGGAACAACTAACTATCTGTAATCTACCATGTTGAATCTCTCCAACACGGAGTTCACATACTTGCTTTGGCTTAACCAAATATTTCTATTAGCTTCATCTCTTGTCATTTCCATTCCCAGAATGTACCTAGCTACACCTAGGTCTTTCATCTCAAACTATGCTAACAAATAAAAGTTCAAATATGAAATCATAATTTTACCATTCCCAATAAACAACATATCATCTATGTATAGAAAAATAATTAGAACGCAACAATTATCAATTTTAAAGTATACATAATGGTCAAATTTAGAACTCTGAAATTCCAGTGAGAACACGTAGCTATCAAACTTCTGATACCACATTCTAGGAGACTATTTCAAACCATAAAGACTTCTTCAGTTTGCAAACCAAATTTTATTTAGCTTTTTCAATGAAATGCTCTGGCTATGAAATGTAAATATCTTCCTCCAAATCACCATGAAGGAACACTGTATTCACATCCATCTACTCCACTTCTAAGTCATATGGTGCTACAAGTGACAAAAAAATCCAAATAGATTTTAGCTTCGCTACAAGAGAGAATATATCCCCATAGTCAGTTCCTTCCACTTGAGAAAACCCGTTCATGACCAGGTGTGCCTTATACTTCTCAACACTACCATCAGAACCACAAATTTTCTTGAAAACCCATTTACAACCAACAGGTTTACATCTAGTAGGAAAAGGTACCAAATCCCAAGTATTATTTTTCTTTAATAAAGCCATCTCCTCATCCATGGCTTGCATCTAGAAATTTAAATCATTCATACCCAATGCCTGTCTAACTGTCCTAAGCTCATCAATATTAGTAATCAAGGAAAATATGCAACTGGAATCCAATAATGAATATCCAAACCTTTCCAATTTTTACCTAACTCGTGTAGACCTCCTCAAAGGCTAAGATTAAGGTTCTCCTTCTTCAAAAATTTCAAAGCTATTTGAGCTCTCCTCATCATTAGGTCCAATAGGAGTGCTTGGTTCTTTCTTTAGAGTAGGTAGAATCTGAACCACCTCCTTCTTATGTTTCTCCTCTTTCTCTGGTTGTAGCTCAATAGTAGAAGGTTTCATCTCTCTGAAGATCACAATTTTTCTATAGAGAACCTTTTGAGCTACTGGATCCCAAAGCTTATACCCTTTCACACCAACACCATAGCCAATAAATATACACTTAGCAACCTTATTCTCCAACTTAGACCTCTTCTCAATCAAAACATGAGCATAAGCTTCACAACCAAATAATTTGAGATGTCTCATCGTAGGCTTCTTACCAAACCACACCTCCATGGGTGTCTTTCCAACAAGTGTTGATGTAGGAGATCTATTGATCAAACAACATGTAGTGGCTACCACTTTAGCCCAAATTTTTTGTTCAAGGATAGCACCACTCAACATACTCCTAGCCCTCTCCATCAACATTTTGTTCATCCTCTCTACAAATCCATTTTATTGTGGAGTGTAGGGAGTTGTCTTATGTATCTTAATCCCATGCTCTTTACATAACTTGTCAAACTCTATGGAAAAAAACTCACCACCATTATCAGTTCTCAAACACTTAATCTTTTTGCTAGTTTGATTTTCTACCAAGGCCTTAAACTCCTTAAACCGACTAAAGACTCCAGCTTTACTTATGAGGAAATAAAAAAATGTCCTTCTACTATAATCATCTATGAAAGATACAAAATATATAGATTTTTATAATGATGGAACATTTACAAGACCAAAAAAAATTGAATGTACATAATTCAAGACCCTAGAAGACTTATGAGAAATAGAGTAAAAAGAAACATGATGTTGTTTTCCATATACACATTGTTTGCAAAAGTCAAACTTGAGATTACAATCATCAAGGCCTTCAATAAGGCTCTTATTTTTCAGGGTTCTAAGACCCTTCTCACCAATGTGACCAAGTCATTGGTGCCATAACATTGTCTTCTCTATAGGAAGCTTCATTTCCATGGAATGAGCACCCTTAGGTACCCAAAATGCATGACCATCAGATGTAGCTACAACATGCTTCTTCTTTGCACAATTTGATGGTGAGGATGAAGAATCCAAAGATCTCTTCTTTGGTACATCAGAAGAACAACTGCACTATATAGTGCATGCATCAAGCTGAAACAAAGTGCCAATACAAACAACCTTAGCCAACACCATAGCCCCTCTAGTCATTTTGCATCCTCCACCATAGAAAACAACTTGCACTCTCGAATCATTCAATTTACTTACAAAAAGATATTTTTGTGCCAGACCTAGGATATGCAAGACACCATCAATCCCCTTCACTCTTCCATCAAGAAATCTAATTTTAACTCTTTCACGATAAATAATCTTCAGGTGAGAGTCATCACCCAGGTAAACCTCTCCACCATTGTAATCCTCATACTTCGAGAACCAATATCTATGAGAAGTCATGTGAAAGGATGCACCCAAATCTATCAAGAACACATCATTTGATGCATGGGCTACCAAGGCTGCAATAACATCTTCTCCATCATCTTGAGATGATTTCTTAGACTGAAAATCATAGAAAGACTTATTTTTCTTCTTCTCCTCCTTCTTGCAGTCTTTCTGAATGTGACCAACTTCACCACAATTCCAACATTTTGCCTTGGAATTCTTACTAGGAGACTTAGATCTGCTCAGATATTTTGACTTAGATTTCTTGTATTTATTTTTGCTTCTCTCTTTTGGTTCTCCATAGATTGCAAGGGCTTCCTTGGCCATCCTAGAAGAATTCCTTTGCACCTTTTCAGATATTAATGAGACAACAACCTCATCCAGCTTGAAGGTCGAAGTAGTGCTTCCAATAGCCATTACCAGGTGATCCCAAGAGTCCAGAAACAAAAACAAAAGGAGCATGCAATGGTCTTGTTCATCTATTTTGTCTCCAATGGAACCCAGTTGTGCAACCAACATGTTAAAAGAGTTCAGGTGATCTGCAATGGGTCCTCCATCTTCCATTTTTAGAGAATACATCTTCTTTCCTAGGAAAAACTTGTATACCAGGGATTTAGCCTGATAGACATCACCTAGCTTCTTCCACAGAGAAGCAAAAGTTTTCTCTTTATGGACATTCAAGAGAATAGAATCAACCAAATAGAGTCTAATAAGACCCTTGGATTTCCTATCCATGAGATCCCAATCCTCTTGTTTCATTCCTAAAGGTTTAGTTCTAGAAATTGTAAGCCACAAGTCTTGGTCTACTAACATGTCTTCCATTTTGAGCTTCCACAACTCAAAATTACCAGTGTTAAATTTTTTCCATCTCAATCCTCTCAGATGTGCTTGCCATCCCTTTCCTGCAAAAATGTCATGAAATACACTCTTCTACAAAACTCCCACTGAAATAGAGATTAGCTCAAAATAACCTTCTACTCAACAAAGGAACCAAGGTTGGCCAGGCTTTGATACCAATTGAAAGGAAGTTGGGTGAGAAAAAACAACTTCCTACACTAATATAATTAGAGGAGAGTTACAAAAAAATTATTTAAACACATTTTATTGTTACAATAAGATAAGCACATACATAGAATAATGGGAGTAGAACAACAAGAAAGAATCAATGACACCAAATATACATGAGGAAAACCCTTTTAGGTAAAAAACCCCACCCTCCAAAAGAATAGGACTTTCTTTATTACTTCAAATAATGGTTACATGATATCACCAAGTACAAGCTTCTTCAACAAGTGCTTCAACATGAACACTTGTTCTGGAGTGATACTGGTAGCACTTCATTACCTGCAAACAAACTATGCATTCTACAACTCAAGACACTCAATAAATAGTCATACAAGCTTCAAGAAGCATCTAGATGGTGAGGGGTGTCCAAATACACAAGGCATAATTTCTAGCACCTTTGACATGCATTTGGACACTTCTACAATATTCCCTTACACCTCTTACAATGGTCAAACATGCAAATATTACTTCCTCAATCTTGGACGCCTAGAATATGCTAAAAATAGCTTATGACAGATGCCTTACACATCTTATAGCTATCATAGAATCTATCATAGATGACAACACTTATAGTTGTAAGAGAATCTGTCATAACTAGTTAAAAATAGCTAATTCTCTTACATCTTGTCATAACCCAACTTGGGTGCAAACTTTCACCCATGCATTCAAAGATGCCTTATGATGCATCGTAGAATCTATCATATGTCATAGATTCTATCACATGTCCTAAAATTTAAAATAAGGAGATCGAGTTCAAGTCACCTTACTACTCATAAATATAGGTATCTCTATACCCAAACACCTTAGTGTTTATAAGTTTACTTTTTATTACCATTTCATAATATTTGTGTGATAAGGTTGTGTGTATAAATATTATAGTCCATAAAATAAAAGTAAAAAAAGATAAAGAAAACATAATTTCATTATTATGTATTATCATGGATTAATATTATATTTAATGGTTAACCCTTAAATATTAGGTTATTTATATATTATATAACCGATTCATCAAAGAGGATTAAATATTTAATCAATGATTTTAAGGTCTCAAATAATGAAGTAATTTAAATAATATTGATATGAGATTTATCCTATAGATTCATTAAATTTTAATGATATAAAGTAGAATATTTTTCATAGATTTAATGAATACCATTCCCTTGATACACAAGAAATTTTGTCAAGTTTTTATCCCTCATCAATACTTGTGTAATCTTCTATGGTACTCTTATGTGTTTTCACTTTCTATTAATATTAATAGTCTGATATTTTAGCCTTATATATATATATATATATATATATATATATATATATATATATAATCCAAGTAAATAATTCGTGTTATTATACAAAATCCATAAATTTATTTTTATTTTACTTTTATTTCATTTTATCACACGTATATGTGTATGATTTTAACTACTGACAACTAGAATTCTCCAAAATCTAAAAATAATTCACCTTCACATTATTATTGTTTTTTAATATTATCTAGCATGAAGAATAGATGATACCACCCTTAATTAATGCCTTAAAATATTTACTATTAATGACAATATAAATATACCATTATTATTTACTCTTTCTTACATAAAAATATCAACCCTTGTTGTGGGATAAGATATACCTGAACATTTTCCAACACCCTAAGACCCAACTGAAAAATTCCATTTGAAAGATTAAAGGAAGGTAAGCGTATGTTGATGAGGGGTTCGAATTAGAAAGATCTCCATTGAAAATAAAACAGTTACTTAAACTTATTCATAGCTTCAACTCTAATCTTAAAGGTCCATATCTAACCCTAACACCAATATTCTTTTCTTTCATTTAGCTACATAGGCGAAGTGGCATCTCATCTTTGGTTCTACCTACGATTTGCCCAGTTATGTCTACCATGGTGCCCAACCATCTCTACCATGGTACCATCATGTCTACCGTGGTAGACATGATGGCACCATGATAACATGGGGAAAAGTAGAGTAAGAATTGAGGCGCCTATGAGAGGTTGAATTTTGGAGGTAACTACCCCTCTAATCATCTGTCAGGTTTAAGGGTTGTGCTCAACAACCAAGGGAGGTTTTGACATAATTTCTTTTTTGAGTTTATCTATTTAATGTTCATTTCATTTACAAAATGGCACCCATCATGTGTAGGCTAGGGTGGATTCCATGTTTGACACAAATTACAGTGAAACATTCATCACATAAGCTTCCTTAAATAAATAAAATCCTTTCACCATTATTATCTCTCTTTATTTTGTGTGTTTTTTTTTCATTTGTGGTATCAAGGTTGAAACCCCCCTATGGTCACATTCGGGTGGTGCATTTGTAGCATTGAAATCTAGAGATCTACAAGGTTTTGAGGAAATGAGGTCACACCCATCCCATGGCCGCCAGTGGCTAGGTTTTCCAAACCACCTTTTATTGATGCCTATTTCACTACCTATTTGTATTCGTCGATATTCAAATGAATAAATAGTTGCAGTAGTCATGGTTTTTTTTATAAAAGGAACATGGAGGTGAAAAATGATATAATGAGCATCCTTTCACTAAAGGGTATCTTATGGGGCTTCTAGAATGTATATCCCCTTGTAGATATATATGTATATATCTGGGTATTAAGGTCTTTCATAGATATGTAAATAATATTTTTATTTTCACTGGAGAGACTTTGGTTAAGGTGTGTGGCTTGAAATTTTTGAGTATGGTGGGCTAGGAAATACCTCAACCATCAAAAACTATACATAACTTCTAATGTCATTACCAAATATCTCTCTAACGTCTATTTAATGTAGTTTTCAAATGACATAATGAGTAGGAGAAACAATCCTAATTTAAACCTTGCTTGCTTAAAATTTGGTATTTGAAACCTAGGTAGAGTTATTTACTTACAAATACATCAATCTAATAGAAAAAATGCTAATGGAGAATTCATATGAAATTAATTTGGCATGCATTCCAGATTGAGGAAAGATATATTGAAATTAAACAATGATTTTACTTCAAATAAACCCCCTTCTATAAAATGCATGCTCGGATTTGTTTATTGGAAAACTGGTTGAGATAATAAATTTGATTCCTCTTTCCTGAAGAGATATTTTGGATTCTTTAATGGTTATTAATTAAAATCACATTCATACTTCTAGCATTCTTATAATAGTAACCTAATAGTTTCTATCACTAATAAAATTAGAATAAATATTTTTATTTAAACATAATTTTTTAGATCACATAATTTAGGCACCTTTCATTTGATAAGGACTTCCTTATGAAATATTCATGTTTCTTAATAATATTCCAAGTGGGGAGAACTCTATTTTTACCTATTAAATAACTAGATTGAAGGAAAAACTCTCCACCCAACCTTAATGGGTCATTAGGCTAAAATAGCTCTCACCATACGTATTTGGAAGAGACATGAAACTCACACATTCTTAAAATATTCACATACACATTCCTAGATATGAAAATATCCAAAACTAGGATCAACATAAGAAAAAAAAACTAGCCACATGACATAGAATTCCATTAAACTATGAAAACTGCCAGTAAGAAACCAACAATAGCACTCATCGAATATCACACTAAAGTTCGATATAATCTAAATTTCATAGACCTCTGGGAGAGAATTCCACATAAATGAAATATACAACCATCAACAAGATAATTTTCAAAAATGAAACAAAAATGCTACCTACCAAACTGCAACCCCTTCATGGAGAGATGGATTACAACCTATTCATTTCCCATCCTTTTTTTCTTCAAGATTTCTAGCTAGTTCTCCAAAAATCCCCCACCGAGAATGAATTCTCCAAATAAATTATATTTTCTCCATGAAAAAGGAAACCCCAAAATGGAGAGACCCCACTTCTTCATTCTCTAGCACATGTGAACCACCTAACCCACTACCCTCTCAACAAACCTAAACATCCTTGCCCTTTTATTTTTATTAGAAAGATAAAGGTTAAAAAATGAATACTTAATATTTCATTCTAATCTTATTTTATGCCCTCAAAATAACCTCAATCCCTATCCCTATGACCAAGGGCCTTAGGAAAGATAAAATAAAATGAAATTGGCCCTTTTAACACATCTAATTTTAAAATAAATAATAAATTTAAATTGGCACCCACACACCCACATTTGACTTGTACTCATACAATACTAACATTACTTTCATGTCACATACATATAACCTAACTATATAAAGACACGGTCATAACACTAATGATAATTTTCGTAGGACAAATAAATGAAATATATTTTAGTTCAAAACTAACACAAAAAAGACACATCATTTCACCATATGTAGTAAGATGGCTAGGACCTTGTGATTCTCTTTTTTTCCCTTATTGACTCTTATATGAACCTGCATGCTCATTGCAATTTTTAGTTCACCATAGTGTAGTAGCCAAAGAAAAATAATAATAATTGTGTACCCAAATTGATAATAATTGAATTTTCATACCTTAAGTACGATTAGTGTGTCTCATATGCACAATCTCAAACCATCCTCAAAATTAGAGTATTCAAATGCTAAATTTTTATCATTTACACTTTTATTTATTATAATAGTTGTTGGAACATGTTTTATTTTGCATCAAAAGATCGAATTATTAACGCTCGATACAAATGCTAGAGATAAATGAATCCACGTGAGGTGGTTATTCCATGTCCCAAATCCGAAGGGAGACACTAGTGATTAGTCAAATAATGCCCCCTTAGCATCACTCAAGGGGATTTGACCCTGTGACCACAACTCTGATACCATTTGTTGGAACACGTTTTCCATTACAAAAAAAGATAGAATTTTTAACACCAATACAAACATCAAAGATAAACAAATCCACGGGAGGCGGTTAGTCCATGTCAAAAATCTGAAGGGAGACATTGATGATTAGTCCAACACTAGCTAGATAATATTTATCTTGCATGAAATAATAATAAGGGTACTTTTCATTAAAAAATATAGTCTTGCTTCCAATTTCAAATTAGGTCTCTTGATACATACTAAATTACATAGAAAAATTTATAAAATTCGCTATTTAGCTGTCCTAATACTTAACCACCAAAAATAAATTCATATAGGGAAAGAGGATTCCCCAATTAGGCCCCTAGGGTTTTTCACCTAGGATCAAGGTGGAAGAATGGCTCTCTTTCGCACTAATGATGTTTTTTTGGTGAGTTCATTAAAAGGGGGTTAGGGATTTTTGAAATGGGTGTGATGTATGTGCCTAAGTGCTGCAATGTAATGAAATAAACTAACTATGAAATGCAAAGTAGAGTAAATGTAAACTATGTGCAATGTCCTAATAATGATCTAAAATGTGTGTAAACTATAAAGAAAATGGAAGACAAAAATGGTGCACTTGGAAACTAAAGGTTGCAAAAGAGGAGATTTGGAATCTTTTGGAATATGTTGAAAATGCTTACTAGGACACTTACGCCAGAATGGGCGACCTAGTCCTCTTCTCCAAAAACTTTACTAGAACGGGTTTCTAGTAAAAGGGTATCCAAAAACACAAAAACTAGTTTTTAGGACTAGTACAAGGACTAATTTTCCAATGATGGTGACCTAGTCCTCTTGGAGCTTTTGGGAGTTTCAAGGTTGGAATCTGTAGGTGCCCACTTGTACTTCTATTTCTGATATATACTCGTGTCCAAATCTTTAGAAAATGATAGGTGCAAGTTGTCTTTTAGCTCCTTCTAGGGTTTGCTGACTTGGAATGTTGTGGATGGAATTATGACACCTTTTCAACACTTTCCTCCTTGACTAATGTGCATACAAACCTGTAAAGCACACATGCAAAGAGAAAGGGAAAGGTTAGGGTTAGAGAATAGGGGTTTTCCTTAGTCAAACCCATGTTGGTAATCAAACCCAAATGAGATAGAATGAAAGGGAAAGATGATTGAATGACAAAAAAATGTAAACACTCACCAAACCCTTATTGAAGATATCTAAAGACATGCAAGAACCAACTGCAATGGATGATGTCTGAAAGTGCTAAGTGCTTGAATGATTGCTTGGGAAGATGGAGTACTTGAGGGCTTGTGAAGATGAAAGATGTTATGTGTGAGTAAGAGAGAGAGAGAGAAATAGAGGAGAAACAAGGATAAAAACCCTTATTTATACATGCTATTCCCTAATTCCCCAAAAACCAGACATGATATGTCAACCTTAGGGTTTTGGAGGAAATTTCTCATTAGAATTTTTTTTTAATTTTGAATTTTATGCCAAAAGGGACTAGGTCACCCAAGGTGGCAACCTAGTTAACTTGGACAAATTCAATTGGTGGTCGGGAATTAAGTGGTTTTTAATGTTGATTAACGGGCTTATCTCCCAAAACACACTTAATTTGGGCCTAAAAGTACATTAAGGGGTGAATTTAACACAAGGAAGGGTTGAATTAGTGATGACAAGTCTAGGAAAGTGTGGAACTGTATTGCAACACCTTACAACACTATGGCACAAGGCTTGGAAAGAGGTAAAAAGGAGTTTTTTAGGTGAATTGTGTTGAACGGGTCTTAGAAAAGTGGGAAGATATGTTACAACACTTCACAACACCTTTGTAAAACACCATTAGGTTATTATTGATTTGCAAGCATTCATGACCTAATGTGAATGTATTGGCCACATTACAACTTTAGATCAAAGCAAAACCTGGCAAAAATCCAAGGGAAAAGGTCCAAATGAGTGAAAAGTGTCAAGGCTATAGTTTTTGGTGACACAAATACTAGAACCATTATCAACACAAGTGCATACAAAGTCACATCTAAACAACAACTTATTCTTAGTTCTAGAGTCCATACATCAAAGCATTGATTGAGTCTATTTGGATGATTGAGTCTAGGCTGTTTGTCTGAAAGAAGTATACTCACTCTGGGGCAGCGAGACTTTCAGTTGTCCACTGGGTGAGAAGGTCCAAGAGGTGAGAAACATATGGCTGGTATCTATGCACACACAAAGGTGGCTTATGGGGAAATTTGTGCCTTTGGTTGGGCTTCGTGCTTAACCATACCAAAGGTATACCTCCTGATAACTTTGATAAGCTGCCACAAAAGAAAAGGGTTTGCAGTTCATGAGGCAAGCAAAGCTTTGTATGCTTAGACTTCATGAACACGTGTAAAATGGCACCACAGGCATGCAAGTTGTGTTATGCAAGGTGGCCATGTATGCAAAGATGCAAAAATGCAAAAAAATGCAAAATATAAAATGCAAAAGGAATGTTCAAAGGAATCTTATTTAGTTCATGTGAGGTCTTTGACTTAGGGAACATTGTGTCTAATGTCTCCAATAGAGGACCAATCAAAGAATAGAAAATTCACAACTTAGGGGATGTAGTGCATCACATAAGGTCACTAAGAGGAATATAACATGCTAAGATAGATCACACTTATGAAGGACATTACACCCAATGTCATCTACAAAGTGAGAAACACATTGTATGAAGAAATAAGGCTACACTACGAACCAAGGACAAACAAAAGAAAATGAAAAATAAATAATGCCAATGTATGCCCCCACTTTAAAGAAATTACTATACACCGTTTTGTGAGAAATTAATTTAAAGTAGAGAAATGCAAAATGAAAAAAGAAAGAAAAGGACATGAGAGCCAACTTGGAAGGCCCTATGCCAAGTGATAGGTTTTTGAGGGAGGCTGCATCATGTAAAAGAAAAGGAAAAAGAAAAGAGAAAGGGGGTTTCCCCCAAAATGAGGAACCACAAACACATAAGGGATCTATGGATTTGGGATCAATATGTTCATTGTTGTAGTATTTGTGTAGAGAGTTCAGAACTTATCATCATCTCCCCAAATACATAGAATTGGAAGAAGGACACAAAGCGAGCGAAAACAAAAAAGAAAGAGTCATTTTGGGTCAACATGGAAGAGACATTGGATGTCTCGACGCTTTGCATCATCCCCAAAAGGACAAAAAAAGAAAAAAAGAAAAAGACAAAGAAAAAGAGTCTTTTTGAGTCAACATGAAGGAGACATTGTGGTCTCAATGCTTTGCATCATCCCCAAAAGGAAGGCGAACACAAAAGAAAAATAAAAGGGCCTTTTGGGTCAACATGAAGAAGACATTATGGTCTCAATTCCTTGCATCATCCCCAAAAGGAAGGCGAAAGAAAAATAAAAAGAAAAGGGCCTTTTGGGTCAACATGAAGGAGACATTGTGGTCTCAATGACTTGCATCATCCCCAAAAGGAATGAGAAAGAAAAATAAAAAGAAAATGGCCTTTTGGGTCAACATGAAGGAGACATTGCAGTCTTAATGCCTTGCATCATCCCTAAAAGGAAGACAGAAAGAAAAAAGAAAGGGAAAAATTGAAAGTGAAGTCACAACATATAGAAGAATGAAGGTACACATAGAATAATGTCACAAAGAGAGAGAACATCAAACATAATAGTATGGGGGAAACACGTCACGCACGAGAAAACATGAAAAAGAAAAAGAAAAGACTAGTAAGGAAAATATGCATAAATCATTAAGCAAGTCATCCACCTCCCAATCTTGCTCAGTATAGAATTCGAGTGGGTGACTAGCGAGAGGGACAATGAAAATTACAGGACTAGCATCTATTCTAGCATTCTCCTCATCATCATCATCTAGGATGATGACAATATTAGTTGAAGCATATACTAGTGTTTGTGGTGGGGGTATAGGATCAAGCTGTGGTGGTGGGGGAGGAGGGTCATTAGGCACTACTTCTCGAAAATATGGATTATGATTTTCAATATTTTCTTCATCGTATGACTAGCGAGCAAGGGCATGACAACGATGCCTACACTCCCAAGCTCCCTTATTTCTTTTTATTCTTTTGTCAAGTGGCATTAGAGAAGGAGTGGGCTAGTCAACCATAGGATGCTTGTCATTCCTAGGGGAAGGAATGGGAGGAACCATAGGTGGGTATGTCAATTTCTCCTTGGATTTATAAGCTTGTTTGATGCGAGGAGGCAGGATGAAATTATTGTCATGATCTCTAGGCCTCTTTGATGATTTAGAGGAGGTTTCAAGTGTTGTCTAGTTAGGCATGTTTGATTCAAGTTGCAACTTAGTTTCGTCAAAGATGGGAGTTTCAGAAGTTGAGGGGGTCATGTTGCAAAGAAATAATTCAAAGATTTTCTTTTCTTTAAACTTTTGATAGGCAATGAAAAAAAATATCTTCAAGGAGTGATGGGTTCCATGGGATCATGCCAAAAGGCTTCTAAGGAAAAGTTATCTTTGAGGATAAGGGATTCAAGCCACTATGGTGGATGGTGAATATCTCATTGTTAAAGGGAAACTTCAAACATTTGTGAAGAACCGAGGGGACTGCATTCATTGAGTGAAGCCATGGGTGGCCTAGCTGCAAATGAAATTGGTCTGACTATGAGATGATAGAGAATGTAATGTCTAATGTCTTAGGGCCTATCTATAATGGGCGAGCGATTGATCTAATCATAGGGTAGGAAAAACCATTATGCATTTTGATCCATCCGTTAGGTTTGTCATAAACATATTGATAAAGATCATGGAGTACTGAAAATTCTTTTGTGATCACATTCTCGCCATAGGCAAGATCTATGAGTATCCCATTAGTGGGATTATCATAGATTTTGCCGACTATGTAGAGAGGACCATCGGGAAGATTTTAGAGTATATCTTGAGGTGAAAAATTAATATCGAGAGATTTTTTGGTTTGTCCCTTATGATGGATGATGTCTATCATGCTTACCATCTCATCCATAGGCTTGACATGGGTTACATTCGAAAGAGGGACAAAATGTTCATCTTGTGTATCAACATTCATAACATCATTCTATGAAGTTTCACTTGCTTTGAAAAAGGAAACATTATGTTTAGGCATGGGATTGGTGAAAATCTATAAATTTTGGTTTGGGGGTGCAAAAAAATTATTTCCTTTTATCATTAACACCAGCAACAGATAAAAGGCCCAAATCGATGAGGTCTTGCACAAGGTGGTTAAGACACTTACATTATTTGGTGTCATGTCCATTTTGTCGATGAAAATAGCAATAAGTGTTGGAGTTATAGGATGGAGGTAAAGGTTTATTAGGATTGGGTGCATGGAAAACAAGTAAGGAAATCAATTTTTGTTGTAGAAGTTGGGTCATGGTATTATGGAGGGTATCAAGTAAAGGCGTGAAGGTGTGTTTAGGATCTCCATAATTGAAAGGCACCGCGGTCGTAACAACCACTATTTGATTATTGGTAGGTGGAGGTTGGGAAGGAGGGTTAAATTGCAAAAACCCTTTATTTGGCTTTCGAAATGGCTGAGAGTTGGTTTGGTTGGTAGCGTCAGACTTCTCAACTTGACTAGAAGTGGATCGCATATCACGACTACTAGTTGAATTGTGATAATCACAGAGCGTTTGGCATAAGTGTATGAAGGAAGGGAACTTCATTAGGGTGAGCTTGTCTTGAAGGGGTGTTAGAAAGTTTTTAGTAAACATGTTTTGAAGATGTGTATTGGGTATCTTGACATCAATTAAGGAATAAAGTGCCTAGTAATGGGAGATAAAGTCTGTTATCTTTTCATTAGTGTCTTGCTTACATCTCATCAAATCGGCGAAGGTCTTTTTAGGAGTCATGTGCACTTGGAAATGGTTGATAAAGGCATTAAAAATTTCACTGAATGAACTAACTGAATTAGTCGGTAAGGAAGAAGACCAATCCAAGGCAACATATTTGAGGGTCCTAGGAAACATTGTGGCTAACAATTTTTCGTCAAGAGAAAAATCACAACACAAAGCGGTATAAGCATTAACATGATTAGAAGGATCACCCTTCCCTCCACACTTCTCAAATCTAGGTATTTTTATTCCTTGTGCATTCTAGGTGTGTAGGATCTCTAGGGACAAGGGATTTCTATGAACATAGTGGGTGAGGGAACCATGCTGGTTTTGATTGATGGTGGAAATCTATTGTTGTATGGATGAAATAGTGTGAAAATGTTGTGTGAGGGGAGGATCCGTATAAGTGGTATTAGGTGGAAGGGAAAGTGGTGATGGGGTGAATTTAGTGGAAGGGCAAGTGAATGGGATGCTAATGGTGGGTATAGTGGAAGAGGCTAAGGGATTCAATGCCACATAAGAAGTAGGAATACTAGTCGGAATACCAAGGGAAAGTATCACATTGCTAATCAGTTGCATTTTTGTCGTCAAATTAGGAGATGCATAGGTAGGAATGGAATCTATTATTGAGGGAGGAGGGGTTGAAGGCCTGCCTTGGCTAACAATAGGGGTGGTTGGTTGAGAGACCCTAGGTGTGGAAGAGGCATGTTTTTGGTAAATCTCCACTATTTTCTTCACAACACCTAGGCCTTCATCACTTTCAAGCATACGGTGAATGTTCTCTATGGTGGGGATGGTAGTGGCGGATATGTTCTCAAAGCTTACTTCATGTTGGAGGTCTGCTAGGTCGACATGAATTTGAAATATCTTGTCATGTGGAAGGTCATCAAGATTATTGTCAACATGTGTGGTTCCAATATGTAGAGAGTTACTAAGGGTGGTTTCTAGGCCTAGTGCACTATTATTGATACTAGGAGTAGAAGCTTGAGAGATCCCAAGATCTACAACAAGAGTATTGTCGTGAGATGCTATGATTCTAGAGCTTTGTCTCACTATGGTATGAGCAAGAGAACACTAAATTATCATGCAAAGATTTCTAAAGGTGGGGTGGATGCAAATGCAATGTAAACAAAGAAAAATGCTTATAACTAGGATTCTGGAAAATAAAATAGAAATGCAGAATGAGAAAAAAAAGTGCAGAAAATGCTTTGAAAAATCTAGAAATTACAATGTAAATGGTGCATGTGGACTAGGTTTCCCAATGTGGTGAATTAGTCCCAACAGTGATATTTTTGACACTTTTCTGAACTTTTGACTAGTTTCTTTGATTTTTATGCTTTTTTCATGCAGTACAGAATGGAAATACAGATTTTTTTGTACTTTTTCAATGAAAATGTAATGAAAAGTGCAAGATAACATGAACATTTCACTAATACAATTTTAATAACCCTAGAATGTAAACAATGCAAAATCGAAAGTGGAAAATAAGTGTTCTAAGGATAGGTTCACCAAAATGAACCACCAAAAATAAATACATATAGGGAAAGAGGATTCCACAATTAGGCCCCTAGGGTTTTTCACCTAGGAGCAAGGTGGGAGAATGACTCTATTTCACACTAATGATGTGTTTTTGGTGAGTTCATTCAAAGGGGGTTAGGGATTTTGGAAATGGGTGTGATGTGTGTGCCTAAGAGTTGAAATGTAATGATATAAACTAACTATGAAATGAAAACTAAAGTAAATGTAAACTATGTGCAATGTCTTAATACTAATCTAAAATTTGTGTAAACTATAAAGAAATTAGAAGAGAGAAATGGTACACCTGGAAAATGAAGGTTGCAAAAGAGGAGCTTTGGAATCTTCTGGAATTTGTTGAAACTACTTACTGGGACACTTACATAAGAATGGGTGAACTAGTCCTCTTCCCGAGAAACTTTCTCGGAATGGGTTTCTAGTAAAAGAGTATCTAGAAGCACAAAAACCACTTTTCAGGCCTAGTATAGGGAGTAATTTTCCAATGATGGCGACCTAGTCCTCCTAGAGCTTTCATGAGTTTCAAGGTTGGAATTTTTAGGTGCCCACTTGTACTTTTGTTTCTGATAGAGACTTGTGTCTGAATATTCAGAAAATGACCTGCAAATTGTCTTTTAGCTCATTCTAGGGTTTGTTGACTTGGAATGTAGTGGATGGAATGATGACACCTTTTCAACACTTTCCTCCTTGACTAATCTACATACAAACCCAAGCAAAGCACACATGCAAAGAGAAAGGAAAAGGTTAGGGTTAGAGAATAGGGGTTTTCCTTAGTTAAACCCCATGTTGGTAATCAAACCCAAATGAGATAGAATGAAAGGGAAAGATGATTGAATGACAAAAAAATGTAAAAACTCACCAAATCCTTGTTGAAGATATTTGAAGACATGCAAGAGCCAACTCCAATGGATGATGTCTAAAATTGATAAGTCCTTGAATGCTTTCTTCGGAAGATGGAATTCTTGTATTCTTGTGAAGATGAAAGATGTTATGTGTGAGTAGGAGAGAGAGAGAGAGAGGAGAAATGAGGATTAAACCCCTTATTTATACATGCTATGCCCTAATTCCCCAAAAATAACACATGATAGGCTAACCTTAGGGTAGTGGAGGTAATTTCTTGTTAGAATTTTGTTTTAATTTTGAATTTTATGCCAAAATGGACTAGGTCACCCAAGGTGGCAACCTAGTCCACTTGGAAAAAATTCAAGTTGTGGTCGGGAATTAAGTGGTGTTTAATGTTGATTAATGGGCTTGTCTCTTGAAACACACTTAAGTTGGACCTAAAAGTACATTAAGGGGCCAATTTAACATAAGGAAGGGTTGAATTAGTGATGACAAGCCTAAGAAAGTGTGAAAATGTATTGCAATACCTTACAACACTTTGGAAAAAGGCTTGGAAAGAGGTAAAAAGGAGTTGTTTAGGTGAATTGTGTTGAAAGGGTCTTAGAAAAGTGGGAAGATGTGTTACAACACTTCATAACACCTTTGTAAAACACCATTAGGTTGTTATTGATTTGCAAGCATTCAAGACCTAATGTGAATGTATTGGCCACATTACAATATTAGATAAAGCAAAACCAGGCCGAAATCCAAGGGAAAAGGCCCAAATGAGTGCCTAAGTGCTGCAATGTAATGAAATAAACCAACTATGAAATGAAAACTAGAGTAAATGTAAACTATGTGCAATGTCCTAATAATGATCTAAAATGTGTGTAAACTGTAAAGAAACTAGAAGAGACAGAAATGGTGCACTTGGAAACTAAAGGTTGCAAAAGAGGAGCTCTAGAATCTTCTAGAATCTATTGAAAATGCTTACTGGGACACTTACGCCAGAATGGGTGACCTAACCCTCACCCGAGAAACTTTGCCAGAACGGGTTTTTGGTAAAAGGGTATCTTGAAATAGATAAACCAATTTTTAGGCCTAGTATAGGGCCTAATTTGCCAATGATGGTGACCTAGTCCTCCTGGAGCTTTCAGGAGTTTTGAGGTTGGAATCTATAGGTGCCCACTTGTACTTTTGTTTCTAACAGAGACCCATGTCCGAATCTTCAAAAAATGACTTGCAAGTTGTCTTTTAGCTCCTTCTAGTTTTTGTTGACTTGGAATGCTATAGATGGAATTATGACACCTTTTCAAGACTTTCCTCCTTGGCTAATCTGCATACAAACCTACAAAGTCCACATGCAAAGAGAAAGGAAATGGTTAGGCTTAGAGAATAGGGGTTTGCCTTAGTCAAACCCCATGTTGGTAATCAAACCCAAATGATATAGAATGAAAGGGAAAGATGATTGAATGGAAAACAAATGTAAACACTCACCAAACCCTTGTTGAAGATATCTAAAGACATGCAAGAACCAACTCGAATGAAAGATGTATGAAAATGCTAAGTGCTTGAATGCTTGCTTGGGAAGATGGAGTGCTTGAGTTCTGTGAAGATGAAAGATTTTATGTGTGAGTAGGAGAGAGAGAGAGAGAGGGGATAAATGAGGATAAAAACCCTTATTTGTACATGTTATGCCCTAATTCCCTGAAAATAAGACATGATAGGTCGAGCTTCGGGTTTTGGAGGAAATTTCCCGTTAGAATTTTGTTTTAATTTTTAATTTTATGCCAAAAGGGACTAGGCCGCCCAAGGTGGCAACCTAGTGCACTTGGAAAAATTCAAGTGGTGGTTGACAATTAAGTGGTGTTTAATGTTGATTAACAGGCTTGTCTCCCAAAACACACTTAAGTCGGGCCTAAAATTATACTAAGGGGCAAATTTAACATAAGGAAGGGTTGAATTAGTGATGACAAGACTAGGAAAGTGTGAAAATGTATTACAACACCTTACAATACTTTCGAACAAGGATTGGATAGAGGTAAAAAGGAGTTTTTTAGGTGAATTGTGTTGAAAGGGTCTTAGAAAAGTGGGAAGATGTGTTACAATGCTTCACAACACCTTTGTAAAACACTATTAGGTTATTATTGATTTGCAAGCATTCAAGACCTAATGTGAATGCATTGACCACATTACAGCATTAGATCAAAGTGAAACCAAACCAAAATCCAAGGGAAAAGGCCCAAATGAGTGAAAAGTGTCAAGGCTACACTTTTTGGTGACACAAATACTAGAACCATTATCAACACAAGTGCATACAAAGTCACATCTAGATAACAACTTATTCTTAGTTCTAGAGTCCATACATCAAAGCATTGATTGTGTCTATTTGGATGATTTATGTTCCATTCACACAACTCACACCACACACATCAAATATGAAACTTCATAAAATACATATTATGAGTTTCTAAATGAGATAAGGTTACATATTTTATTAGTTTAACTTGTCTAGTCAACACTAATGGAAACCACCAAAGAAGAAAGATTGTAAATATTACCTATAATATTGGGCCTTACATATATTTCTTTATTTTAAATACTACTTATTTTAGAAATATTATGTTTATCATTCAAATATTTTGTGATTATATGGGTTTAATATAAATTCATCTAGCAAAAAATATATATGTATACTCAAACATAATCCACCTATATTTAAAACTAAATCTATTAAATAGCTTAAGATATGCAAAAGAAAAGTATTTCTTAAATAGTTCTAAATTAGAATAAAATAATTATTAAAGTATTTTATTAAAAATCAAAATTAGAAAATAAAAAAATCTCAAATTAATAAATCAAAATAGTTTCTTTCTTTACTCAAACTAAAAAAATGATTAAAAATTATAAGTCTTTCTTTTCATTTAATATATGCGCCTTTGTTTTATTTTTGCTTATTTTAGAAATATTATGTTTATCATTCAATATTATTAAATTTTTCAAGGATATTAGAGTCTTATTGGGTATATTTGGAAAAAGGTTTTAAGTTCACTGAACGAAACCTTATAGGCTAAGTGTTCATTGAATGGTGTTCTTTCTTTCTCTAATAATCTATTTTTTTTAAAGTTAGATTTGGAGTAGGTGACTTTCTCCAGTAGCCATAAGTCCAAGGTTAGTTCTTCAAAAAAGGTAGACAAAGATGGTAAATGGTCTCTTCCTCTTGTGGGATTTAAAAAAATTAATACTAATGGTTCTTCACGAGGAAATCCAGGGGCAACATGTATTGGTGGAATTGAAAGAGATAGTATTGGGTTAGCTCAATTCTTATTTTCATATGCTATGGGGATTGCTACAAATAATCACATGGAGGCTCACGTTGTCTTAGTACCTCTAGAGAAAGCTTGTGAGATGGATTCAATGGTATTGGTTTCCCTCTTGAATAATGGGAGAGATTCTCAATCTTCTTGGATGTTATCTCATTATGTGACTTAAATTATTTGTATGACTCAAAATTTTTATTCCATCTCTTAAATATTCATATTCCTCGTGATTGAAATGATGTTGTTGATTTTTTGGTTAAATGGGCTTCCAATGTTGATCGTTGATGGAATTTTTTGGATTGGGGGTCTCTTTCTTCAGACCAAAGCTTAAAACTTATTTCACTCCATCATGATTTAGGCTAATATTATTCTTTCTTGTTCTTGTTGGAATTTTTTCATGTTCTCTTGTGATGTTCATTAGGGGTGGGTCAATAAAAAACCTCCTTTTATTTTTTTTCTCTGAGCTTTAATGACACCTATTTCTCTTTGGAAATCTTTATGTAACTTTTTCAATTTAATTAATTAATATTATTCTCTTTTTGCCAAAAAAAATCAAAATGTAAGTGACTTTTAATAAAGGAGAGGGAATGATGGTGGTGAGGGCTATGTTGTGTGAGGGGTCCATGTCAATAGATTCCATATTGGCCAAAAATAAAATTGAATACCCTAGACTATCAACTTGGCAACCCAAATAAATCAAGCTGGGAGAAAAAATCATATGTTTTCCAACATATTCTTAGTAGTTTCCAAAAATCAAATTTTTGATGCTAAAAGTGGCATCAACCACTAACAAATACATGGTACTTGTTTACCCATTTCCCACCATGCCAGTCCTTGTGAACTTAATGCACAATAATTTTGCATTAACTTCCCCTCTCCCCTCTATTATTGGGCTTTTAGAAATCACTTCAGTATGATTTTCATTTGATAGGGTTTCATTTCGGTTCTTTGTAATTCCATTCATGCTTGGAGTTTGCACATAATACCATCCATTCAAGGACTAGTGGTGGTGCACTTCACAACCGATAATGGAGACAATGGGAGTGAGTCATAGTGATGCTTTTTTCACTATTACTATTGTTATGAACACTTCCATTGCCTAAGGAAAAAGTAAAATTTAGCCATCATAAGTGAGGTTGTATTCCAACCTCACAATAACAATATCTATCCATTGCATGTATTTTTATGTAATGTTTGTTGTAAGTATTTTTGTACAATTGTCTTGTGACTGACTATGTGTGTATATATAGACACACAACTAAACAAAAGACTAGTATAATATATTTGCAATATCTTTAAACAATGTGTACATTTGTGATATTTTGTTTGTCTATCCTTTTAATTTCTATAAATATATTGATAGTATTTGAGGTTATCATATGCTCAACTATTAAGAGTTTCTTGCAATTATATTTTGGCCAATAGTGTATATATACATATATATACACCTAGTCGGTCAAAATATATATTTATGCAATTGTAATATGATGCAGGAGCATCCAGTGGTGTAAGGGAAATCCTACATCACCCAAAAATATATTTACTTTCATTTAGATTTTTGTAGATGTTTTTGCATTTTTGGATACCCTTTTTGTCAAAGAAGAATTCACAACTTTCAGAACTGCTTTTCTGCTTTTTCTGCTCAACTGCTATTTTTAGTAGGTATGAATTTGAAGGCATGAGGAGACAAAAATTTAAGGGAAGCTTCGGGATATAATAATAAACACTCTAGTGAAAGAATCAGGTGAAGATCATTCCCGATTCAAAAGTTATTCAAGTTTTAGTTTCTGCTTTTTGCCCTACAAAATCTTCAGAGCTAATTTTGAGGGACTTAAAGGCTCCAGATGGGCTCGAAAATTGGCGGAAAACGAAAGTGGTTAGCTTTTAAGCCCCACTTTCCAACACTTCATTTTCGCAAGACCTTTCCGAAAAGGTATTATCATTGAAGATCCGAAAATTAGATCTTGATTTAGGGCTTCCGAAAGTTTGTGCATAATTAGAATGCTATTTTTGGCTCCAAACGGAGAATGGGGCTATTTATGGGGTAGTTTCTGACTTTTGTGGGCAGTTTTTGGGAAAGAAGATCGCATGTTGCGAATAGAGGAATTTCTGTAATTTCTTTTCTGTAATTTGCATGTATTGCAGAACTCGAGGATTGGAGATCCTCTGCATGTAAGAATTTCATACTTTGAAAATAATAAGATTTGTTAGTTTTTCTGTGTGATTTTATGTGTCTCGGGTTGCATCCTCATCATAATACATATGTGACATTTCACTTATCTATCTCTACATTATCCATAAATATATTCACAATATTTCAGGGTATCATATGGTTGACTGTTAAGGGTTTATTATTGCTATCTTTGACCAAGTGTGTGTATATATACACACAGTCGCCCAAATGATATATTAATGTATCTACAATAAGAGTAAACAATGTATGCAACTCACCCTATTAAGAGTATCATGCACCTATCATTTGGTCGATTATGTGTATTTATACATACCATTTATATGTTTCATATGGTAGAATCATAAGGGTTTTATGCAGCTATGGTTTGGCTAACTTTGTGTCCTTCACTATCATCAACCCCTCACACAAAATTACCTACAAATCTATCATCCTATTTTCCCTTTCGATACTTCATTCACCTCTATTGGTATGGAGTTGCCCCCTCAACCCCCACAAGGGGCTTTACCCCCTTGACCTGCCAGTGGCTGTCACCCTTGGGCCCCTACTTCAATATTACAAAAAAACAAAAAAAATATGGGGGAACTGCACTGACTAACTATGGAAATTTTTAAAGGATAGATTCACCAATGTAATCAATCTTTTTAGTGATTATTCACTAGGATTCGCCACTGTGATTATTATTTTTACCAATTATTCATTGATATTCACCATGATTTTACATATTTTTTAATAATGTGCATAGGTTCGCCAAGAAAATTAATTATTTTTTCAAATAAGAGGAAAGATTTTCTAGGAAAATTAATAATTTTTTCAAATGAAAGGAAAGATTCACTACGATTTTACACCTTCGCTAAGGGGGATTTCTTAAATTTATCCTTGAGGGAGAGAACTGAGAGATAGGGAGAGAGAGGGAGTGAGAGAGAGAGAAAGAGGGTGTGGGAGGGAGAGAGAGAGGGAGTGGGAGAGAGAGAGAGGGAGAGAAAGAGATTTATCTAGGTAGGGTGCTAGAGGGAGAGACTTGAGAGAGAGAGGGGTGTGGAAGGGAGAGAGGGAGTGCGATAGATAGAAAGTGGGAGAGTGAGTGAGAGAGAGGGAGTGGGAGAGATATAAAGGGAGTGAGTGAGTGTGTGTGTGAGAGAGATAGAGATAGAGAGAGACCTAAGAGAGAGGAGGATAGAGAGGAAGTGGGAGAGAGGGGGTTGGAGTGAGAGGGGCTTATCTAGGTAGGGTGGGAGGGAGTGAGGGAGGGAGAGAGAGAGGGTGAGAGGGAGAGACTTGAGAGAGAGGGAGAGGGAGATATAGAGTTACCTATGTAAGGTGCTAGAAGGAGAGACCTAAGAGATAGCAAGAGAGAGGGAGTGTGAGAGGTAGGGAGTGAGAGAGAGACCTAACAGAGGGAGAGGGGTGGTAGGGAGGGATCTAAGAGAAAGGGAGAGAGAGAGGGTCTTATCTAGGTAGGGTGGAAGAGAGGGATAGAGAGATATAGGTTGGGTACCAAAGTAAGATACCTAAAAGAGAGAGGGTGGGTGGGATAGAGAGTCCTTAGAGATATAGAAAGAGAGGGAATGCGAGAGAGAGGGAGTGGGAGAGAGGAGTGAGAGAGGGAATGGGAGAGAGATAGATAGATATATATAGAGAGAGAGAGACTTGAGCGAGAGAGAGAGACCTAAGAGAGAGGGAGAGAGAGGAAGTGGGAGATTATCTAGGTAGGGTGGGAGGGATAGAGAGAGAGAGATAGAGAGAGAGATTTGAGAGAGGGAGAGAGGGGTTTGGAGATAGAGAGACCTAAGAGAGGGATAGGGTGTCGGAGGGAGAGATTTGAGAGAGAAAGAGAGGGAGTGTGAGAGAGGGGGTTGGAGTGAGAGGGACTTATCTAGGTAGGGTGGGAGGGATTGAGAGAGATAGAGTTATCTAGTTAGGGTGCCAAAGGGAGAGACTTGGGAGATAGGGAGATAGAGTGAGTGAGAGAGAGAGAGAGGGAATGGGAGAGAGGGGGTTGGAGTGATAGGGTCTTATCTAGGTAGGGTGGGAGAGAGAGATTGAGAAAGAGATAGAGAGAGAATTATCTAGGTAGGGTGCCAAAGCAAGATACTTAAAAGAGAGGGGGTGGGATGGAGAGATATGAGAGATAGGGAAAGAGAGAGAGTGGGAGAGAGAGGGAGTGGGAGAGAGAGGGAGTGAGAGAGAGGGAGTGGGAGAGAGATAGAGGGAGAGAGATAAAGGGAGAGAGAGAGTTATCTAGGTATGGTGCTAGAGCAAGATACTTGAGTGAGAGAGGGGGTGGGAGGGAGAAACTTGAGAGATAGGGAGAGAGAGAGTGGGAGAGAGAGGGAGTGGGAGAGAGGGAGTGAGAGAGAGGGAGTGGGGGAGAGATATAAGGAGTGAATGAGAGAGAGAGGGAGAGGGAGAGAGATAGAGGGAGTGAGTGAGTGAGTGAGTGATATAGTTATCTACTTATGTAGGTACGGTGTGCTAGGGAGAGAGATGAGAGAGAGGGGGGTGAGAGGGAGAGAGAGGAAATGAGTGATAGAGGGATGGGCAAGAGATAGAGGGAGAGAGAGTTGAGAGAAGGAGAGGGTGTGGGAGGGAGAGACCTGAGAGAGAGGGAGAGAGAGTGAATGGGAGAGAGGGGGTTGGAGTGAGAGGGACTTATCGAGGTAGGGTAGGAGGGAAGGAGGGGAGAGAGAGAGATAGATTAGGGTTTAGGGTTTAAGGGTTGATGCATTAAGGGCTTAAGGAGTATAGGGTTGAGGGTTGAGGGATTAGGGTTTAAGGCATAGTGTCCAAGGTTGAGGGATTAGGGATAGGGTTTAGGATTTACGTTTTAAGGGTTGAGTGTTGATGGTTTAGGGATAGGGTTTAGGGTTAAATAAGAGGTCTCTAGATGGCTAAGGAGGGTTGAATGGCTAAGGAGAGAGAGAGGAAACCTTTATAAAATCAACATTTTTCGTAATGTGACTACATTTTGAATAAGTTGAGATATAGCCATTTTTTATAGTAAGACAAAACATGCTTGCATTATAACATGAGCGTGTTTTGGCTTGCTCTAAAAATGGTAAAAAATTCAACACACACATGATCCAAGCCCACATGTTCTATTATTCTATTGGGTTATTGCACATTTTGACAAAAATGAGTTTTTTGATGTTGTTGGGAAATGCACATGCAAAGTTTCACATTCTACCACCTTTGCGTGAACTTTCCACGACCATTTTATGGTTTTCCACTTAGGAAGGAGGAAATAATAGAGTTTTCACATCAAATTTGATATATTTCAATTCAAGTCTCAATTTTTATAGTGTTGTAATGTTTTTGAAAAGTTAAACAACATTTACGGGGTGTTGTACCCCTCACAATGGGCCACTAGGGCCAAAAAATGGACTAAACATTAACAGAAAAGAGAAAAAAACCAGAGACAACCCAGTGATAGCACACCAATAGCCGAAAAACAACCGACAGACCAGCAACAGGAGCAGCTAACTGGCCTCATCCCAGTTCTTGATCAGGAGGTCGACCGCCTCATCACCCACCCACTCCTTATTTTCCTGGCTATTATTCCCCTCCAATTCCTCTTTAATGACATTTGATAGCACACTAGTAACAAAGTGGCTCAGTTTCATTGTGAAGTGGGTCAAGCCCCTAAATCTTTTGTCCAAGGTGTTCAATCTCTTTTCCAGCATGTCAGCATCTTCCCCAATATCTCTAGTCTCTAGAAACCTACTAGGCTCATTCACCAGCGAAGTGTGCAAGTCAGAAACATGGCCAGAAAACTTGTTATCCATCGGAGTAGGCAGGAGCCTCTCTCCCATGTCATCAATCTCATCATCAGACTCTTCTTCCTTATAGCCCTTGCTGTCAGACTGCTCCACCTCCGAGTCCTCAATAATTAATCTCTTTTCATTGTTCTTGGCTAGCCTCCCCGATCTCCTCCTAACACTTTCCCCACCAGTCAGCTCCGTGATCCCCACAACCGTATCCCCTCCAGAATCTTTCCCAACAACATTCTTTCCCTTGCCCTCCTTAACAATCGTGGCCTGCCCGCATTTCTCCTTTCCTTTCTTCAGCTTAGTGACCTTATCAGTCATGCCCACCTGGGTGGCCTTTAGCTCACAGAGCCCTTCCACCGCACTAGCATGAGCCATGCCTAATCCACCCTTTAAATTTTTGGTGGCTAAATTAGTTTTGACACTCCCCACCATGTCAGTCTGAGGAGGGCTCTTGGACTCAGCCGGGGAGATATGAATCGAGGAGATGGGTTCAATGTTCTCAACATGAATAGTAATGGTTTTAGGTAGACAAAGAGCAAGATGGAAGTGGTACAGGCGGAGGATAAGCCCCTAGTGGAGCGGGAGAGGCGGGGGATCATTGGGATTATGACAAGCCGCCGCATTACATTTCTCCACCAAGCTTTCCAGGTCATCAAGGGGACCAAAATCCACCATGCAATCTCCCTCCAAGGACTCGCCATGAAGCCCATCGTCCATGGTGCACAAATGTTCTTCAAAAGGAAGAAATTATTGATGACTGGTGGACCGCATTCCTATTTGATCTACTTCATCGATTGGAAGCTCAAGACTATATTGATGTCTTCCCTCTATTTTTGTTCCAACATCATCTTGAGGACTGCTTTCAGCTGATTCATTACTTGGCTCAGGCTCTTGATCTTCATGTTCCATCTGGGCAGCAAGTAGAGGATGTGGTGTACTCAGTTGCCTCAATTGTTCTCTGACTTGCTCCATGGCTTCTTGGCATAGTCCCCACATGAACTCAGAGTGGGATGAATCATGGAGCCTACACCAATTTGGTAGCAACAATACCTCCAAACCCACCTGACATTTTAACTCTGACCAATCCTTTGCTAATCTAGAGATGAGTTGGTCATATCTTTCCGCTACTGGGTCCTCATCATCACTTTCTGTTGTCCCAAGGCTATCAACCTCTTCCTCTTGCTGATTTTCAGCATCTTCATTGGTTGTCCCAGTATACACTGCTGCAAAATTGATTGAATCATCCTCAACTACCAATGGCTCATCTTCTTGAGTGGAGGACTACCCCTTACTAGCAAAGGAGAGGCTTTCCAACTCTATTCTTAGTGAACCTTCACCAAATCTTTTTGTTGTCCCTAGAAAATCAACTTCTTCCTTTTCATTTTTTGCTTCAACATTTGTTGTCCCAGCATCTATTTCTATGGAGCTTCTTGGTCTATCTGCAATATGTTGTCCTCTAGATGCTGATAGCTTTTCTGCCTCATGGGATGACTCATTCTCCTTGCCAATTGGCTGCTCCAACCTACTCAATTTGCCTTTGACTTGGGTGATGATGCTTGCACACGACAAACAAGTAAATTCAGAATGTGGTGCATTGTGAAATCTGCACCAACTTGACATTAGTGCTTCCTCCAATATTGGTCTATCTTTTCTGCCCAAACACTCTTGGATCAGCTCTTTAAATGCCTTGGCTGCCATGGTTGTCAATTCCTCCTCTTGGTCTGCAAGGGCCAAAGGCTGATATATTTTCCAAAAGGGAATCTCTCCTTGCAAAACTCTTTCAATCCTGCTCAAGAAGGTTAGACACTCCAATTCATTATGCCTGCAAGTACAATGGATCCTACACTTATCCACCAATGCAAATTGCTGCAATGGTCTCTTCAATCTCCTATTTAAATCCGCATGTACCTGAGCAATGTTGATTTGTACATGTTGCTCCATTTTCACTAAGCTTCTTTTGCCTTCAATTTTTTTTGATTTTATGCTTTAGCATTAAAAGAGATCACTATATCTCAGATTTCTTCTTTGAAAGTGCTCTTTTCAACTTCCAACATTCATCTTTGTAGCCTCAACATGTTAAACCCTCCTTTTAGCGCCAGTTTTTTTGATGGTGTTTTCATGCACTTCTCAACACAGGTAATGCGTAGGTGCATCACCTCTCTTGAAAGACAATCTTCCACAATCAAATTGCAGAACACTATCCCAAGGTCTCTCGGATGTCAAGTCTTGACAGTGCTTGGAATATTTTAGTTGTTTATGTGATTTGCTGGAATCATAAGGTGGACTTACGGATGAGTTACAAAGTGGGGAAGTTGGATCTACAAATGGAGTTCTTAAGATGGGAAAGTTGCTGAGTGTTTGTTGTAGGTTCAAACAACAATCTAGAACTCCATTTCAACATCATATTTAGCTTTATAATGTGCAATAAACCTTGCCTAAGGTTACTTATTAAAAAAAAGGAAAAAGGGCAGGGAAGAAAAAAGGTTCCTGGATCTGAAACTATGAATGAACAGTGATCATGGAGGTTGCTACAGTAGACAAACTCCTTAAACTGGGTATTGCTTGGCCAAGAGAATCCTATAGTTACACAAAACTAGTGCAATCTTCTAAGGACTGCAGATTTTTATTTTGCATACACACATCATGAACATGCAAATGAACTAAGTTGTAGCAATCAAATAAAAAAGCCCAGGCTAACTTTGCATAGCAGCTTGTCATCAACAAGTGCCAAAATTATGGGCCGAAAGCTCATCAAATACTGTAACAACAATCACCATTACCACTTCCATTAAAAAAACTACAACTAAAACTAACTTGGAAGGTAGAACCATGCACACATAATGAGTAAACTCAAAAGGTAACACCCATAGATCATGCAATGCTACTTTCTATTGCTGTAGAATGTCTTTACAACAGCTCTCCAACACTTACAAATGAGGGGAGACCCCTATTTAGTTTTCCAAAGCCCGAATGAATGGCCAGGATTGAGTTACATTGTGTGGCCCAGATTCAATTTACATTAAGGCTTCACCTACCCCACAATATTCAACAATTTAAAATACATCTTTGTCTTTTTCCTATTTTGTCTTGTAGTGGTCAGTCACTGTAATAGTTTTGTCTCCTAGCTAATTTCCCTTTTACTGTAGTTGAAACTACCTTCTTCCCAATGGACTTCCAGTATTCTTCATTGCATCAAATGGTTCTGTCGACGGACCCATGGTAGGCTTCTTGAAACCAGAAATGAGAGGCTGAAATGTTGTTCTGGAAATGTTGTTTTGGAATGGCCGACGGAGTACGGAACTCCGGATGGTATTTTCCACATGCAAATTTCGAATTTGAAAATCCAAGTGAGGATAAGACCCCATTCTAGCATCTAGGTTGTCGTCCATTTTTGATTTGGAGGTGCGCTTGTACGTTCCGGAAACATGAGGTCGGAATGCCGCTATAAGAATGCTATTTTAAAATGGCCTCGAGAGCACGGAACTCCAGATGGTACTTCCCACATGCAAATTTGTAATTCGAAAAGCCAGGTGAGGATAAGACCCCATTTTAGCATCTGGGTCGAAGTCCGTTTCTGATTTGGAGGTGCGCTAGTATGTTCCGGAAACATAAGGCCGAAATGCAGCTGTAGGAATGCTGTTTTGAAACGACCGCGAGAGCACGGAACTCCGGATGGTACTTCCCTCATGCAAATTTGGAATTTGAAAAGCCAAGTGAGGATAAGACCCCATTTTAGCATCTGGGTCGAAGTCCGTTTCTGATTCCGGAAACATGAGGCCGAAATGCCGCTGTAGGAATATAGTTTTGGAATTTTCAAAACTTCCTAAAATGTAACGAAATCATGTCAGTTCACTTAAGCACCACAAAAACATCCAAAATCCATAGGAAATCTATCCCCAAAGTCATAGAATGAAGGAAAAAGCAAATCGAGCGACGGGGGGGGGTGAAGCCAAAAAAACCCAAGACTTAGCCATTTTTTATTTTAGGGGCAAAATATGGTCAACCAAAAATGAGACTTTGAAGGGCATGTTGACCAACTAGGATAGCAAAATGAGGGGCATACAAAACGAGATGGGAGCAAAGAAGCCCGTCAGGAGCAAAAAAAGAGGGTCCTTGCCAACGGTGGGGCGTGTGTGCAAAATATGCACAACAGTATTTCTCCTAGCTAAAAGTTTCTCATTGTCAAAAGCATTAGCATTTAACTCCTAGTGCCATTCCTTGGCCATTTTTATTTCAAAGTCCCTCGGCCCAAACTTCGGAAGTTTTCCATCAAAGAGGAAGATATTCTCCTTTATGAGCCGAACACCAATCCCAAACACCTCCTTGGGGCTTCGCTCTACATTCCTGAAGACCCGGTTATTCTTCTCCTTCCATAAACACCAACCTATGATAGGGGTGGTATATCTCCAAATTTCACTAACCAGAGGATGTAAAAAAGGCCCATTCCAACCCAAAATAAAGGAAATGAGGTCCTTGCTCATAACCCACTGAATCTCAAGTTTCTCAATAGCCATCCCCACACTTCAGCAGCATATGGGCAGTGTAGTAAGAGGTGATTAATAGTTTCTTCCCCCTCTTTGCAGAGAAAGCATCTATTGGGAAAGCATAATCCCCAGATTCTCAAATTATCCTGGGTCAAAGTCCTATTGTGTCAGGCCGTCCACCAAAATAAATTTATTTTAGGGATCATACGCCTATTCCAAACCATCCTCCAGTGTTCTTCCACAGAACTAACATTAGTCAGCAGTCTATAAGCGGATCTAATTAAGAGGTCCCCTTGTTTATCTAAAGCCCAAAAGAATTCATCCTCTCTATCATAGGAAGGAAATCTAAAACTGGAGAGTAACACCTAGATGGATTTAGCAAGACAACTAAGAACCGGCGAGTGGGGGTAGCTTAGGGATAGCTCTCTCCAAATCCTAGCACCAACAGGGCCAGACACATAGTCACTGAAATAAATCCCAAAGAATCTTTGAGCAGCACTCATCACCCCCCGAAAATTGGAACAAGCCAGAGTGAAATCTAAGAGCCAAGCATCTTCCCATAATTTAATTTTTATTTCATTCCCCATTTTCCATTTTATCCCTTTTTTTAGCAAGCTTTGAATGCTGCAAATACTCCTCTAGATAACGGAACCAAGAGGGTGGGGTTCCGAAAGACAATCAATCAGAGGCCTGTTTTGAAGATACTTAGCATTCATGATTTTGCAGCAGTCCTTGGATTTCCTTAATTGATCCCACCCAACCTTGGCAATCAGCACCCTGTTAGAGGGAACAATCTTCCTTATTCTAAGCCCCCCATAAATTTTAGCCCGACTAACCTTTTCCCATTTAACCAGGGCAATTTTCTTTTTCTCCTCAGCACCAGCCCAAAGAAAATTTCTTTGGATTCTTTCTAAATTTTCCACTATGTACATGGGCATCCTAAAGATAGCCAAAAAGTAAGTGGGTATACCTTGTATGGCCACAGTAAGGAGCTGTAATTTGCCAGCATGACTAAGTAAAAATCCCTTCCACCTAGCCAATTTCTTTTGAATCCTCACCAGAATAGAGTTTCAAAACTTCGGTTGAACCTCCTTAACCATAAGTGGAAGCCCTAGATACACCGAAAGGAGAGAATCACTGACACATCTGAGAATCGCAGTCACCCTATTTTCCAAAGTAAGAGAGCAATTAAATAAGTAAATCTTACTCTTGTTGTAGTTGATGCACTGTTCGGAGTAGGAGGCATAGCTGTTAAGACAAGCTTTCCATTTCCTAGCCTCCACAACTGAGGCCTTCCCAAAAATAAAAATATCATCCATGAATTGTTGCACAACAATCGGACAAAGAGAGGTAGCCGCTCTAACACCAAATATGAAGCCCTCTAACAGCAGACTAGTAAAATTCCTACTAAGCACATCGACAACCATAATAAAGAGGTAGGGGGAAAGAGGGTCTCCCTACCTGAGCCCTCTACCAGTAGAGAAAAAACCGCAGGGGGACCCATTAACCAGGACCGAAAACTTAACAGTTCTAACACACTCCATAATGAGCTCAATGACTAGTCTGTTAAAGCCATACTTAGCTAGGACCTTTGGAATGAATTCCCACAGAACCTTGTCATAGGCTTTGGATATATCAGGTTTAAGCACCATTCCCACATTATTACCTCTATCCATAGAGTGAAATAGTTCATGGGTAGTCAAAGCAGCATCAAGAATATGCCGACCCAAGACAAACCCCTTTTGAGTGTGGCTAATAATTTTATCAAGTAGGGGTTTGAGATGGTTAACAAGAATCTTAGAGAAGATCTTATAGATGGTGTTACATAGACTAATAGGCCGGAAGTCAGCCATAGAAAGTGGCTCACTAATCCTAGGTATAAGGGCAATGAAGTTGTGATTCATTTGTTTGAGGATCTTACCAGATTGAAAAAAGTCCCTAGCTGCGAGCACAAGGTCCCAGCCCACAGTATCCCAAAAAATTTGAAAAAACATAGGGGGGAACCCATCAGGACCAGGAGCTTTGAATGCCCCCATGCTAAATGTAGCCAACCGAACCTCTTCCATGGAAACACTCCTAAGAATTCCTAAGTTATCCTCCAGAGAGATGGATGCAGGGAGGTCCCGGAGAACCAAACAATCCAGTGTCGAGTTGGGCACCCTTGTAGGGGCCGAGAGAGCCTCCTTGAAATAATTAACCACATAGGACTTAATAAGAGCTTGGACTTAATAAGAGCTTGATCAGAAATCACCTCCCCAGAGTTAGTTATTAGTTTAGAAATTTGGTTCCTTTTCCGATGTTTGACAATAGATTCGTGAAAAAAAGACGTGTTCCTGTCTCCTTCTCTCAGCCATTGGATCCTTGATTTTTGTTTCCAGAATACCTCCTCATTTTTTAGAACTTTTTCCCATTCCCTTCTAACATCCTTTTCCTGATTATTAACCTATTGACTGACATCTCCCTCATCCATATTCTTTTGCAGAATCTTTAACCTCCCCTCAAGCTATTTTTTCCTTTGAAAAACATCTCCAAACACACTTTTGTTCGAACCTTTAACCATCAGTTTAATATGCTTGAGTTTGTAACATAGCCTGAACATAAGAGACCCTTGTACAGGGATATTCCACCATTCAATAAATTTCTTCTTGAAATCGAGGTGAGAGTTCCACATTATTTCAAAATGAAAGGGATAGGGCCCGCTTGAAGGATGAATATTAGTGGTTAGCAGGAGAGGGTTATGATCAGAAACCATCCTAGGAAGAGCGACAAGGTTGGCTCTTAAGGTATTGGTCCAATGGGGAGAACAAAGGAAATGGTCAAACCTAACCTGAATCAGGTCAGCACCAGCCCTTCTATTAGACCAAGTAAAACGTTGTCCCCAAAGATCAATATCAATTAACCCTGAGAAACATAAAAAGTTTTCTAGATCAGTTATGTTGTCAGTGTAATCCAGGAGACCCCCACTTTTCTCAGATGGTAGCAAGGGAGAGTTGAAGTCTCCAGCAACAAGCCATCAACCACCTTTATTCCTATTAATTTGAGTCACCATGTTTCTCCAAAGGAAATTCTTCGAGTTCCTCTGGTTGGGGGCATAAATATTAATTATTGACCAAACTTCTCCACTAACGAAAAAAAAAACCCTAATGCTATTTTTACAATGAAATAATTCCTAACCCTGAAAACCAAAAGGATTCCAAAGCACTACCAACCCCCCCGAAGCTCCCTCAACATCACTGTGGATAAAAGAAGCATTAGGCTAGATAAAGCTAACAACCTTCTCAAAATTAATCTTCATCATCTTGGTTTCTTGCAGGAGACAAACACCAATCTAATGCTCCACTATATAGTTCTTCAGGGCATGCTTTTTGTGTGAACTATTAAATCCCCTAATATTCCAAGACATAATCCTCATTTCTAACCCTTTTTTGAGGAAACCTCTAATGTCCTCTGCTTCCCCAGGGAAATCTTATTTGTCATTTCATGCGTTCTGGTGGATCTCTGCAAGGGCCTCCCAGGCTTGGAATCCCCACCCACATTTTCCTTCTTCTTCCTACCCTTCTTCTTAGGCATGGTCCAGATCCCTTCCTCTTCAAGTTTCTCCAACTTTAAATATTCCAAGTTTTCAGTAGATTCTTCAATCAAATTGAAACTTTCCTCTTCCCAAATTTCACCCTCTTCAACCAAATCCCCACAGGTCCCCAAAGTAAAGGACAGCGGATCAATAGCCAAAGAACCAGGGCCAAAGCCTTCTTTAGAAGCCCCCATAGATAGAGCAGCGACAGCCGAGGAACTAGGATCCTGAGACAATGAGACCTCCTGAGTGAAGGTTCCCAACACCAAAGAGCCACTAGGGTTCGAGACAGGGTGAGGAACACCTGGTGAGTGGGAATGCAAAGGAAACATAGGAGATTGAACCAAAGTTGGGGGGACAATCTTTGAACCACCTGAAGGCCTCAAGGCTTCCACCACCGAAATCTTGGGATCAGACAAAATCTTGGGGTCAGACACATCCATAGCCTCCCTACTGACTAACGATTTACAATCAGTAATAAGGTGCCCAACTTTGGCACACCTTTGACAATAAACCACTGCGTTTTCATAAAAAATAGGTTGTACCTAGTTTCCCAACTTGGAGCAAAGCTTGATAGAGTTAGGAAGAACTTTATCTATGCAAATATTGACACAGAAATGAGCAAATACTAACCTTGATTTAGATTTAGTGACAACATTTGAAGTAACGAACTGACCCAATGAGTCACCAACAGCCTTGAATATGGCTTCATCCCAAAACTCAAGAGGTAAGCCTGGCAGCCGCACCCAAATAGGAGCTGACATGTTGAGGTCTACAGTAGGATCAAACCCAAGCTTCCACCTACACAAAGCGAGGCTATGCTTCCCATAAACCCATGGGCCCGATGACAGTGTATTTACCAAATCCTCAGCAGCAGTAAATCGAAAAAGGAAGAGACCGCCAACCATCGCGTGAATCTCCACATTACCCTTAAGCCTCCATTTCACGGTCACCCACTTTCTAACCATATCCACCATAGGACGATAGGAGAGGAATCTCCCCACCACCGCATTCTCCATAGAGGAAAGGATTTGGTCACTAACCATATCAGGAATATCAAACACAGTATCTGAAAATGTGACCGGCTCAGGGGGGACTAACAACGAGGAGGCTAGATACCCACTATTCAAAACATTCTTCCAACCGGAAGCCAGAGGAAGCTCAA
>CM021102.1:640325856-640354420 GCA_007115665.2 Sequoiadendron giganteum
GGAGAAATCACCGATCCCATAGAGGGGGTATCCACGAGACACATCCTCAAAGGAGGAGAGCATGGGTCGGGGGTGGGCGGGGGGGGGGTAGGGGACCCTTGGGTACCCCCACAATATATAGTGTTGTAATGTTAATTGTGATTGAATTGTAGGAATTTAACATTATACATTAGTTATTTGTATTGTTGTTAGTAATTTTATTTGAGTGATATACAATTGAATGTTGAAAAGGAAGCAAGATTGTGAAAAAATCAAATTGTTGAGGAGTTTGATTCAAGAAGAGAAAAAGACTACAAAATTTGGTATTTCGTCCATTCAAATATCCATTTTTTAGGTATGTCAAGTCTTTATACATTTTCTTTACATTTTCCTCAATTCTATTATATGTTTATTTATCATCCCTTATCATGCATGCTTAATGCAATGCTTTGATTTTGTTATTATGCATATTATATTTTCATCAAATTGATTGTTTCTCATTATAACCTTAGCCCCTCTTGGCACATTTTAAACTACATAATTCTTTACACTTGCCAATTACAGTTTATACGACATCTCTTTGAGGCATTTTATTAAAAAATTGACCTACCTTGTGTATGCTTCCACATTTTGTATACACATTTACAAGTAATTATAACTATGTAATATAATACATCATTTCTCAATACTTTTTTAAGGATGTGCATGCCCCTTTCCAAAGCTTCAATTTTGGTATAGGCATGGGAGATGTTGAAAAATTCTTTGGAATTTAGTTTTACACCTAGAAATTGCATTTGCTTGAAATTTTCTAAAGCCTTTTAAAATAATCCATTTTGTGCATATTTTCAATCATTGTGGTCCATGAGGACATATCTCATTGAGGCATTTTAAAAAAAAATCATGTGCCTTGTCTATACATGTCTACCAAAGCATTTTATCAAGCACTATAGACAAGGAAATGAGCTATTTGAAAAAATGCCTCAAAGAAATGTGGTCACATGGTGATGTCCATCACCATCACACTACATTTATTTGAGAAATTTTTTCAAACAGATCACTACCTTGTTTATGCTACCACATTTTCCATACATGTCTACCAAAGCATTTTATCAAACATGTTAGACAAGCAATCATCTATTTGAAAAAATGTCTCAAATAAATTCTTGGTGCAAATAAAGTCTTGTACCTAGTTAATTCATTACTAGGGGACTTATTTACACATGTTAAGTTTACTTAGGTCATAAGAAGGAATCTTTCTAGAAGGTGTTAGTTGTCATTATTTGTTATCTTATCTTTTGACTTGTAACACATGTGAACATAGGTAAGTGTGATTAGTTGTCTCATGTCGTATGATTAAGAAACTTGTGATAATCTTATGATATCTTGTATCTCACCTTGGCAATATAACCAAGGGGTCTCTACTACATTGTACGTCACATCATATCATTGAATCGTATTGATAAGAATATAGTTTATCCTTGTCACATTCTATTTTATCTCTTTTTTCTTTCCATTTGGTCTCAAGATCTTGACAGCCATAGCCAATTCTAACATAAATATGGTCTCATGGTGATATCCATCACCATGAGACCACATTTCTTTGAGGATTTTTTTCAAATAGCTCATTCCCTTCTCTATGCTACCAAATTTTCCATACATTTTCCATTTTGTGCATATCCTTCAATCATTGTAGTCCACGAGGACATATCTCGTTGAGGCATAAAAAATCAAACTATTCAAATCATTCATCAAAAATCAAATCAAACTAATGCAGCTTTGTTTACAAAAGTCAAACTTGATTTACATGCTCAACTACAAAAAGGAATTAATTAATTAAATCAATTAATCAAATATCCTCAACCACTTTTTGATTGAGAAAATTATGATTGTTGACTAAGCAATCTAATTTGTTGACTAATAAATCTATTTTCTAACTAAGCCATCAAAATCTTGACTGATCAATCTAAACCCTAACTAATCAATCTAAATCCTAACTAGCCAATCTATTCCTCAATCACACAAATTGTGCAATCTACTTTGCACAAACTACTCATGTCTAAATCCTCTCGAAACCTTTCTATCATTGATCTTGATCCAAAATTGTTGAATCCTTATCGTCCATTTCAAATCTCATTTTCTATATAACAAACCTCTTTCCTCACAAAAAATATTGAAGAGCCAACATCATTTGCACAACAAAGTACACTACCAACATTCACAACCACCATTAGAGCTTCAATAGATTTCTTCGATCAACCAACCATTCAGGCATTAAAGCTTTTCACACAAACTATGGAGGCTTCACAGTGATACAAACAATCCAATATCAGGTGAACACACTCTGATACGAGATGGGTAACAATTTCATATTTGAATTCAATTGCCTATATAAGTCATTTTCATGTGTTTGAATTCAGTTTTATAAATTGTTCATTTCGTAAGTGTAGGATTAAATCTAGATTAGTGTGTTTGATCAAAGCTTAGATTCTGATTTCAATTACACTTTATTTTGTTTAGCATCTAATGATTTTCCCCCTCACACATTCTGGCATGCCTGGTTGGACCATGGTCCCCTACACTAACATTTGTATAAGCCATTTTTGAAGTTGCAGGTTTTAGAATCACATTTGGAGAAGTTTTCACGCACTCTCCTAGAAAAGTTCACAATTGCTTGTCAAGAAAACCACACACTTGACTCCGAAATCTATATGTGCAGCTTTAACACTAAAAACCACACTTGTAGAATTTTTGAGCATTTGACAATTGATAGGGGTGTAGTTGCTCTAAACATGCACATTTTCTCTCTAACAGACCGTGCACTTGACTTCGATTTCATTGCATTTGCTTCGACAAACTTGTACATGAGATCTGCAAATTTGTAACCAATTATTTACTAATGGATGCCTGTTTGTGAATGTCTACTAGACGCTAACATGTTTGTATGTAGGATTTAAGAAACACTAACTTGTTTTCTATAGGGAAGATGAATGATCGAAGCACTCTCAATTTACCACCATTTTTTGTTAAGTTAGGAATATTTATTTTGGTGCATAAAAAGAACAAATCAACTTTTTTTTTAGTGCTCTGAAAATAAATTATTTCATGCTTTCTTAAAATAGGAACTTTCATTTTGTGCTTTAAAAAAGAACAAAACAAATGCACACTTCATTTTTCAATTATTAAAAATTGAACCATTTAATGCTTTCTTAAATTAGGAACTTTTATTTTGTTGATTTAAAAAGAACAACACAAATGAATCTTTCATTTTGGTGCTCTTAAAAATGAACCATTTCAAAAAAAAAATTCTAATTTAGGAATTCGTTATTTGGTTCTTTAAAAAGAACAAAACATTTCAATTAAGGTACTCTAAAGATGAATTCTTTTACAAGTTTCCATAATTAGGAACTTTGATTTTGATGCATAAAAAGAACAAACAAAAAATGATTTCCTTTTGTTGATGGGCACTTGTTTTTACTTTTTTTGACCAATTTAAGACCAGGATTGATTTCTTAGAAACACTCAGATTTGGGCTTAAAAATGAACAAGTTATTTTTTGTCTTGCACCATTGCTATCTTAAGTGATTGTTATCCAGAATACTTCATATTGGTGTAATTAAAAACAACAAGTTGTTTTCATTTATTCACATATCTTTGGGGATAACATCATTTGAGGTGCTTAAAAAGAATCAAACTGCTATGAAGGGTTTATTGTGCATTCAATGATTGGCAAGATAGATGGTTTTCTTCTCTCCTCACACCTTTCAGTGAACTTGGGTGAGCAAAAACATATTGAGCTTCACATATTTTTCAAGCTTACGATTTTAGAGGGTCTTCCTATTGAGATACATCCCATGCTAGAGAAGTCATAGGCGACCCAAGCAATACTTTTGTTGTGGATTGCTATATAAATAAGTTGTGGGTGTGTGGATGGCTCATCATCCCACCAAGTATTTCTGGCCTATGCCAACTCATTCTCCCTCAATATCCTCATGATGCATAAAAACCCGCAAGGGATGGGAGGTTCTTAATTGAACACAACACTACATGTATAGGGGCCCAAAAATAATATCCCTAGAACATTACTAAGAGCCAATTTTTTTTAGAAGCTATGCCTTTATCCAAAAACATTATTTGAAAGTGGTGCATCAAAATTTACTTCCGAGAAGTTACTTTTCAAGTATGACTATAGGCCCGCAACATAAATGGTATGTAAAATTGTCTCTTTGGAGCATGATACAAGCCTACCTAAAAGAATGGTATCTATCCACTAGGGTTGTAAGTGCTTGTTTATGTTAAACTTGCCAAATACATTCAAAACAATCTTGACATCAAATTTTGCGCTTGATCTAAAAAGAACACATCCAAAAAAACACTAAACTTGATGGTTGAATCACAAAACCTTTGACTTAGTGTATGATTTTAAAAGAATCCCTATGTTTTAACTCCTTGAAAGGATTTTTTCCTTAAAAGTTTTCGAATATTTAGGCTTTAATTTCAGGCTGCATTGATCAAAGTAAATATTTGAGAACTATGGCTTGGGTGTCGTGATTTCACAACTAAAGCTATAGACATGAAGGTCACACAAGTCCATGCTTTTTGAGTTAGTCTAAGTGTTGTTGTATCACTTGTCTTACTTTAAACATATATAAATTGAGAGAAAAACCAACTTACACTTGCAAAATCCAAAGAAATATTGCTCTCACTGAAAAAAAAGACATAGAGACCTTAACACAGTATTCCAACACAATTGATATTTTTTTGGCACAATTGCTAAAAGATCATTGCATTTTCTCTTTGTCCTAGAAACTTGACTGATGAAAATCAGTTGCATCTGACAAAAATTGAGCACTTGTTGTGGAATATGTGCACTTGATTTTATTTCCTTGCATTTGCTTATGAGAAACCACTGCACCTGCCACTAAGATGCTTGCATTTTCCAAAGAAACTCGCTTTTGCCTGAGTAGTCATTGCATTTGATAGAAACACACAAAAAAACACTTGCTTTTCTAGTTTACACTTGCTTCTCCAAAACATAAGCACTTGACACATTTTTGGCTGCAATTGATAAATCTAGGCACTTTTGCTCATAGTCTTGTGCCTTTGATCATAAACCAGTGCCATTTCTTTATCTTGCTAAAAATTGGGGAAACCAAATCGAAGCTATTTTAAAGATCCTTGTTCGAATGAAACAATTGGAAAATTAGATAAGTCACATAGTCCCTCATCCACTTTTTCCATCCTACTTGTTAAAAATCAAAATCCAACAAACCATTATGATCATTCCTTCACTTAGATGTCTATGATATCAATAGTTACTTGGGACTCGTAGGTAGTTCAAGTAAGCTTTCTCGCAACATATCCTTTAGACAAGGAAGTGAAATATCAACCCTAGTCCTTCAACATTTTGATTTCCAAAAATTTGTACCCTTACAAAATAGTGCTCAAACCTTAGATTCTTGAGCTTCATATCAACCATCTCAAACACCATTACACTTTATGACCATCTGGTGACTGACTTCTCCGATACAACAACCGAACCTTGTAGCACCAATCCTACAACCTAGTCTCACACACATTGAAGGTGAACAAACTGATATCATTAGTAGTTTAAGAACCTTCATCTTTGAGAAGAATGAAACACCTGGTCAGTGGAGAAACATAGCACAAATCTTAGACAAAGAGGGAGAGGAAGTAGACATAGCAGCCAAAAGACCCATGCTACCACCACCTACGTGGCAGTAGATATACACCTGTCATGATCTCTAGCAAGCACACAATCCTTAGATATGGTAAAAGAAAAATCCTTAAGCATAAATCTATATTCCATCTTTCGAAGAACCCTTGATAAATGCAGCCAATAGATGGCTTACAATTTCACTACCTTGATGACTATTATATCAAAATTTAAGTAGTGATGGTGTGGATTGAACAATGTAGAAAAATAAAATGGAGTAAATATTGAAGCTCCTACATTACTTTGATATCCAAGAATATTTTTAGAACCTTATGAATAATTCATACACTATGCTATAGTATTATAAATAGTTATAGTATTTATCTATCTGAAAGCACATCTACAATAAATTTTATAGTATAATATTTATTTTAAAATTTCTACAACTTTAAATTCAATCATTAATAATAACTGCCTCAATGATGTGTCCATAATCTAAAAAAATCTTTTTAATTAACTTAACAAAGACCATATTTATAGAGCATTCCTTTTAAATAGGTTATAACATGGAGGGAGATAAGTCTTGGTGGAATAGGAGAAGGTGTATAGCCCATAGATGATCAAATTTTATGGGTGAAGTGAAAGAATTACTCCACTTAGATTGTGTGTATCATAAATTGAGAGAAGCATTATTTTAAGATGTGTGCATTGACTATTAAGATGATGATCAAAACAGATGATGGTGGATTGGAACAATGAATAGATTTATGTTGATTATGTGTTTAGACCATGCATCTTTGATATTAATAAAGATATTTTTATATTTGAAAGAGTCAAGATTAATGTATTAAAATTAACATATAACTATACATTATTTTAAATAAATCATAAAATATTATTAAAAATAAAATTATAAATGTATTTAAGATATCTATATTAAATAATCAATAGGCCCTTGGTTGGTTGGTGAAATTGAATGGTTCAAAGTGAACACACTAGGGATTAAGTCTTGTTGAACTCAAAGAACTAACCTAAGACATGTGCTCCCATATCAAATAGCTAAAATAAGTTTGTGTTTGAAATAAAACGTTCCAACAACAAAAAATTTCTCTACTAAAACATAATTCACATATACTAAAGAAAGAATAAATCTATTAATTAACTCAAGATATGGGAATAAAATTAACTCTTCAAATAAAATTAAAGTATAAATAGTGTAAATAGAATTAATAATTCTAAGAAAAACTAAAATATTTTATAAGTAAATAAATAAGATAGATGAACCTAAAAGTTAAAATGAAATAAATGCACATTTAAAAAAAAATTAAAATAGCTGATATAATTAAATATTAAAAAACATAACTCTTTAAATTAAAATGAAGTAAACAATGTACATAAAAAATATTAAATTAAAAAAATTATGTTTCTATGATATATAAATAAAACAATCTTCAATAAATAAAATTTCATTGTATAGAAAAAATCTCTTATTTAAAAAATAGTTATTGATTTAAGAAATTAATATATGAAGTAAATAAACTACTTTATTTTCATTTTTTTTTTTTGAAGGTTATAGAAATATAACTCTTATTGAAATAATTTATTCCAATAAAACTATAATTATTGTATATTGATATAATTATGTAAATTCACAATAATTCTTGACATTTTTTACACAAATATATTAAAGCTATTTGTGTGAACTTTGGTCAAAATTTTCGTCAACCTCCTCAGCTTTTAAGCCTTCCAGCGGCCATGAAAAAGGTGGCGAATGTCTTTGAACTTTGGTCAAATTTTTTGTTAGCCTCTCGGTTTTTAACCCTTCGGATAGTCATGGAATGTCTTTGAACTTTGGTCAAATTTTTTGTTAGCCTCCTGGTTTTTAACCCTTCGGATAGTCGTGAAAAAGGTGGCAAAGGTGGTTGGTGTGCGTTGGGAGTAGGTTGGCAGATTTCCCCTGTGTGGATAGAGAAGACCATTGAAATTAAACGTTGGTTTGCATCAACATTAATTGTTGTATGCTTTTTGTGTACTGGTGATGGTTGTAATAACACCCGTCATTTAAAACCTTGGGAAACATAGCGAATGTCTACAATTTTTTTGATAAGGCATTGTTGGGTCTCATTCTGTTGCTATACCTGCTATCAAAGTCGTGAGTGAGGAGGGTAAGCTTCTATGAGGGTGAAAGTTCAATCAAGCATTGTCCAACTTCTGTGAGGGTGCCCATTTTTTGCAAGATAGCTAGTAGGAAGAGGTGTGTTTAAAGCAAACAGGAAGAGATGCCTATCAAAAAAAAAATCTGCGATATTGTTTCATTTATTGTTCGCGGTTTGTGGTAGGCTATATTGTTTTATTTTTGATAAGGTACTGTTGATTGTTTCAAATTTTGATAAGGTGTTGTTGAGAAAAGAATATATTGTTTGTAAAAATGAATATTATTTGCATATGCACGCAAAAATGATCTGGAGCACAAATTAATTAAATACTTGCTACTTAATTAATATTCTTAATTCTTCTACTATTGTAAATAGATTTTTAAATTTATTTATATGGTTCATTATTTTAATTCTTCTTTTCCAAAACTTCACTTTCTTCCTAAATTTATTAAGTGGACAAATTAAATCAATTTGTAATTTTAATTGTATTTTCCCTCTACCACTTAAATTTGAATTTTTAAATTCAAATTGGCCTCTAAATCATATTTTTCTGAAATTGGTTAAAATGCACAAATAAATTAATTTGGAATTTTGCTAATTTACCATCTCCATTTAAATTGAGTTTTTAATTCAATTTAAGCACATTTCTACATATTTCATCCAACCACCTCCAACTCACCTGCGTCTCACCATGTGTCTCACAAAAATAAATTGAAAAATTGAAAAATATGAATTATCTTCAACAACTTTACAACCAATTTGGAACCAATTTGGACACATGGCTCCTCCTTCTCTGTGATTCCCTTTAACACTTGGAAAATTGTTTTGCTAAAGGGAACCATCTCCCTAATTCTCTCCTGATGCTCAACCATTAATGTCATAGGATCGCAATCCCGACCGTCCATTGTTGCCACATCACCTTGAGCCTTTGAAAATCTATAAATAGAACTCATTGCTACAACTTTTCAACAAGTAGAATTCAACAAGTTTATGATGCAGTAATTTTAGTGCATTTTTGAAAGAAATTTGGAGTAATTTTAGTGCATTTTTGAGAGAAATTTGGAGTAATTTTAGTGCATTTTTCGAGTGAAATTAAACTAGCAATCACACCTGGAGGTGCAATGGGTACGCCGAAGACAATATAGAGAAATTTGGTTGTTAATATTGTTTATTTGAAAAAGGGAAAACCAATTGATAACCATAAATGACAAACCAAGTACCCATTGACAAACACACTCTGAATTGGAATACCGAGAAATAAACTAATAAAGGATAGTCTGTAAATATATTAAATCTGTAGCAATATGAAGTCTATAAATATAGTTTGAACATAAAATTTCAATGATGTGTAGCCAAATTACCATTAATGTTTGTGTGATATGAAAGGGGAGAAAACAGAGAGACATATGTATTATGGTCTCATATTTTTCGTACAACCAAAGTTTTTCGAGATTTGATTTGGCTAAGCCTTTGATCCTTTGCTAGAAGTGCATATGGGCATCTTGAACATTTTGAAAATCAGGTATGTGGCCATGAGATATGGGGGACTGCAAAAGTGTTTTGAAAACAATTTTGTCCTTAAAGTGATCTATAACAAGACTACAAAAAATGAAATCAGTTATTGTAGCAACCTATTGCATACTGTGAGAAAAATGAAAAATGAAGAACATGTCTTTGTAAAATTTGAATAAATGATGCAAAAAATAGGGGAATGGAAGGAACTAAATAAATGAGGATGATGCATAAACTAGGTAAGGGAAGGAACTGTGATGTTTAAAAGGGAATCCAATTACAAATACAAAATATGGGAGTCCCAATGCAACATCCCCTATAAAACATAGAAGTAACCTACATTAGAGAAATCATCGAATCCCCAAGGTTTGAGAAATCAATATATCAGTGCAGTCAATGTGAATGAGCATGTACCAATAGATGTTTATAAGATGGAAAAGACTGTAGCCTTGTAATTTGTGTCAAATTAGTGGAGCGAACTGAAAAAGGTATACCCAGCTTACTGAATTGCACATTTACAAGCAGTAACCAGTGCTTGTATGAACCCCACAATAAACACTTTTCAATCACATTTACCTCTGTACAATATCTAAGCACACAATTGAGAAAAAAAATGTGCACCTCAACAAAAAAAGACAATATGTACTCAGTTAATATTGGCATTAAGGGTAATTGTATACTTTCTTGTAATTATGTTAAAGAGAAAGAGGGAGATGTATTTATCCCAATCCTTGGTTTTGTGTTTTCCAATTTTCAAATAAACAAAATTAACAAAATAAATCACTATATTGTCTTGGACATTTATATGTTACTGTACTAATTATATTTCAAGTACAAGAACCTGTATAATTATCACAAATGTGTGGTATTTTATATTTTATTCAAAACATAAATCAAACCAAGCTGTTTGTCACTTATTCAACACACAATCATTTAAAATTTTAGTCATTTGTGTCACCCCAATCCCTTGCCTCTTGACATTTGGTCTTTAAAGTACAAGAACCAGCATAATGGCACAAAATTGTAAAAATATATTTACTGTATAATGCATAAGCTTTGTAAAGAAGAATGTATTAAGTTTAACCTATGAAGATGATCAGATCTCTGCTATTGACTCTGTGAAAATAGCTCTAGAAACAATTGCATTTAAACCTTCACCAGTAGCCTCAAGAACAAGGAAAACAAAATAAACAAAAAATTTAAACTGCCAAATGAACATAAAAATCATTTCATAGTTCAGAATTTAGATCCACCTTTGAACTTTACAACTAGTTTTTTGGCAAACATTTGTTGTGTGTTTTGTGGAAGCTAACAGCCTTACTGTAAATGTCAAAGCAACTTGTTGTAGGTGTCCAGCAGCTTGACACCACTTGTCTGCCTAAACGGATCCACTGCTTGAATCACTTGATGATGCTAGTGTTAGATCCCCTAACTGTCAACCTTGAGCCCTTTCCTTGTGGTTGGCACTATGCACCGATGTTAATAAATTATGTCACTCATCAAAATCATCAGAAGTTGAAGGGTCACATGTGTAAGACCAGCTGTTTCATCTTTCATAATGATTACTTCTTGTTCTACAACTTTACTACAAATAAGCAAATATGTATTGAGTTAGCAATAGAATCTGAACTGTCATTCATTTCCATCAATAGTGTCATGTAGAGATCTTTTAGATTAATAAATTAAAAAACTCTCTTTCAATTTTATATCTTTCTTCTAATTTAGAATTAACACCATTATCTTTTATGTCATTTGTTATTACTTATAATATGTCTGAATTTCAATAATTTAGAGAGTTGTCTATCATATATATTTTGAGATCAAGATAACAATGGAAAAATCAACCATTGTTAACATTATAGATCCTATCATATAGCAATGAACCTTTTCACATCTTTACACAGGTGCAAACCTCCAAAGATTGAAGAATCCATTTGTATTGATATGCAGATTCAAACTTCTATAGACCTTTTAAAGCAATCAAACAAGATTATCCATTACTGGTAAATGCATGAAATTCAATAATATAACTAGCTAAATGGCACCAACATTGAAAGAATTTTCAAGGAGACAGAGTTCGTTTCTTTCTGCACATAAACAATTCACATAAAAAAATGGAATGCAAGAGAAGTGTGACTCAAATTTCATAGTTCTTAGCTAATTTGCAAATGAGTTGTTCGAGTTGTCTACGCTATGGATTTTAGGTGGCAAAGGATGGCTTCACAAGGCACTCCACATTTCATGTTCTAAGAAGAGAAGTTAAATACAGGAACCCATATGTCTCCCAACTACCAAAGGTGAGAAGAGAAGATGGGATTATTTTCTTGGGATAGGGAGTGTGCTAGATTCAAATATTTCACTGTCCACCATTTGGATTGTGGATTTTACCACTCTGTACTACTCCCCACTTATTCAATGCACGTTTGAAGGTTTCTCAATTGTGGATTTTTCCCATGGGTTCCCCCAATGCACAGCTCAGATGACCTAGATACCCCTCAATTTCAACTCAAACATACCCAATACATGCATGGGGCGAACCCTCAAGGATTCTAGACCTAAAGCCATTTGAGCCAGTACACCGGGTGAGATAGCCAAACTCAAAAGCATAGAATACAACCAAGTTTTCTTTAATTGTACAGTGAACTACTACTACTACACAATATGTAATCATATTGAATGCAAGACAAAACCTACAACATAAAGTTTTTTTTTTATTGACAAGCAAGCAACCAGTAAGTATGGGGTGACTAGACGATCGGTCTCCTCCAACTTACCACCAAGAAAAGAGGGATGTGTATATTCAGCAAAAATAGTCAAGTTACCTCTCTCGAAAATTAGCCCACACAACCTTCAATTACAATATTTTAATTTAAACTCAGCACAATTCCTAGAATATTATTAGGTTAGGAGTGAGAGCACCATGATCAGATTTAAGCACTTTTCAAAAGCTATGCACAATATCTAATCTGAGACAACAATAACTTAGCAAAGGTTCCCAAAGGACCATAGACCCCCTTAAAAAAATAACTCTTTCACCATAAACGAATCCTAGAATGAACACCATTTAGAAGGGGTGGCATTCTTATGCTAACATTATGGTCCCCTGGACCTGCAGGTTCAGGTCTGATCTGGCCCAGATATGGATCCGGGTTTAGTTTTGCAGGGGAACCAACTAGGGTTGTACAAATGCTCTATGGGTTTTTCCGGGACAACGCAAGCAAACCTATCCTGAACTTTGCCTCCTTCTACTCCTGCCATGACAAATTCATTACCTTTTTGTGTTTTTTTTTGGAATTATAATTTGAAATTTAATTTATCATTCATCCTAATAGAATGAGATATCTTTGATGGACTATCTTATTTAGTGACAAATTCAATACAATATGATAAGCTATGCTTGCTATTTTAGAGTTGGATTCAATTCTCTATACATTTGATTAATCGTACAACCTGTCGTTCTTTTTAGAAATCGGGACTTTTTGCAGATTTTATGAGTTCTAAGTTCTAACACTGCACTCTCAGAAAAAGAAAATATGGAAGTGGGTAAAATTGAGATCCTCCCACAAGATTGCAGAGATTTTGTACAGTGCTGAAGGAAGGTGTGTGTGCATGTCAAAATTTCTGTAAAGATCATCAGGAGTGGCCCCATGGAGAGGATGACTGCGACTATTTTTTGTCCCATCACGTTTTACGTCTAAGAAGGTAAAGTTTTGTTAGTGTACAAAATCAAAAGGGAAAATCTCCCAAAGCATGGCAAGTGACTTACTGCAAGAATCTGCACAAATTGTGTCCTACTATCAATGATGCCGATGAGAAAAAATGGCTAGAAATCGATTCAAACCCTATCGCTGTGGATTTTTGTAAAGTGCAAGAAACCCAAAATCTCCCTATAGCTACTGCTTCAAACTATTAACAATAAACAAGTAGGTATAAGAATGTTGGATATTAGAGCTCCCATATTTTCGCTTCAGTTCTAGAGAATATTTTACTACAACTATAAATATGAATTATCAATTTAGGGTTTGAGCATTCTATTAAAGGGGTAACCGACTTACCTCAAATTCTGTCATGTTGTCAAGGATGCCGGCTACAGATATTTTGCATAGATATTCTACTTCTTCCCACCTACACTGAGTGGTAGTTTTAAAGGTAATATTATTTGCATTTAATCATGCCCAACACACCCCATGTCACCCGACAACCCGAGTAAATGCTCAACCATTTATGGCAAGTGGAGAAGCGAAAGCTCAATACCAGCGAGGAAGAGTTTGGAAAAATGATAGAACGACTACAGTGCATTTCATCGCATTTCACTTCTTGTGGACAAATCTGCACCATCGGGCATGAATAACTGCTCTACTGCTACATTTCCACCCTCTGCCAAGTGGAGAAATGAAAGGTCAAGACTAGCGAGGAAGATTTTGGAGGAGCGGGGAAAATAGGCGAGGAAAATGTCGAATGGTTGGGATGCATTCCATCACAAGCGATTAGCTCTCCACCGTTTTGCATTGTTCGATATCAAAAGGGCTACAAATGTTAAGCATGGGATGCCTTCGGCATAATTATTGTTCACATTGCTGCTCACATAATTGCCTCTTCACTTAAGTGGTTGCTGATATTAATGCCCGTCCATAAATTCGAATTGACTAGAGATTTTCTAATGAGTTCAAATCCATGTTCTATTTTTGGTTTTCCTGACACCAAGATAGAAAGCTTGGAAAACACGGTTGCTACAAGATATTTCATTCCTCTCCCAAATTGACATGCCAACCATGCCTGCCTGTCAGAATTTAATTTTGCAACTATCCCTTCATGAAGCACTAAGCACCGAGTACACGAGAGGGTTAGGGAGGTGGTAGTAGGTTCTGACTTAATTGATACCAATAGAGTTGCTCCTACACGCTAACTTGAACTGCTTCCCAAAGTCAGCAATAGTGACCCGATGTGACAGGAATTTAATTCTACCACTCTTATTTAATTATTATACCCAGAGTACATCTCACAACACCGATAATTATTCATTATTGCATCAATATTAATAATATCTAAAAATAATAATTGTACAGAATGAGATACTCTCTCTGATGCTAAGACAAAAGCCTAAATTACTTGGATTTTAGATTCACCATAAAATTTGGACTTAGACTTCATCCACAACTAACTAATAACAAAATATATCAATCTTTAATTTAGCCCCCACTGTTGATGATATACCACTAAATCTTAAATTATTCTCTGTCACAAATATAAAGGACCTTCTTTATTAGCATCTATTTGTTTAATCATTATTTGCACGCAAGGTACAATTGGTAGGCGTGCTTTAACTCTTTACCACAGAGCCCAAGATGAAGCATTACAGAGGGAGAAGACTTCAAAAATCCTCTTATCGTGATGATTTCCGCCTAAAGGCAAGATCACCAAGTTATACAAAAAAATCTACCAATCGAGTGGAAGCTGGTCATTATATTTGTATTTTGCAGAAATAGGGTTGATTATGTGGGGACCCCAACCACACTCTCTAACAGATACTAAAAGCGAAGGAAATATGGCAGCAAAATGATGAGCACGAACATACCTTTGATAGAATAGGAAGCTTATTGTAAATTAGTTTTCTTTGAGCAAGATTTGGGCTTCCCCCTCTTTTTCTTTTCTTCATATGCCACTGATGTTATACTGACATTAAGATGAGGCACAAAGGGAGAAATGAATGACATTGTGGGTTGCTTCTCCTATTTTTTTTATCTGGAAAATTCTACCGCTCTATGCTCATGGTCAGAAATGAACCTGCCTCAAATGGGATGGTTCAAAGAAATCGAATTGAAGCCCCCTCCCTTATCATTGTCAGGAAAATAAATGACCGTATATAAATTTATTCATCTAGGGGAGAGGAGCCAATACATAAGCGGGGGCCCTAACGTGTGATGGGACATGCACTCGTTGGGGCCCACACCTATACGCCGGTTCTCCACAACGTAAAAACAAATTCATTCATAGATAGGTTTGATCACATCAAACATAAATTAGATATAAAATTCACACTTAATAGCATTAATTTAAAAACTTAACAAGTACACACTGGCAGCCAAACATGATGAAGTGTATCCAACTTGTATTTGACATATAACAAGTACCATTCTAACATGGAATTTAAACAGCCCAAACATTAAGACATGCACCCTTCCCCGTAAACTATTAAACCCAACTTTCGCACCAATGCAGGAGTCACTTTCATATTTGTCACAACTACACAAAATAAACAAGGTGCCAAGTCAACAACTTTGAAACCCATCCAACCCATCTTTGACCGACTGGTGAACCCATTACAAGAATGTTTCCCATCGTAGCATAACCAAACCAACATGCAAATGCATTTGCCTGTCCCGTCTACCATGAGATCTACAACACGTATCAGCTTCAATCTGTCCCATCTTTCCAAGTAGGGTACGCACGTAGTGGAGCCAAACGCAAATATCCCACCCACATCCATTTAACACTCCTGTAAGGCTGCCATTATTCAAAATAAAAACATGGAAACAATTTCAAACAATCCACCAAACCAATCAAGTCAAGAATTAAAGGTTGAAATCGATCAAATGTCCAATTCATATGAAACAGAACTCAAATTCAAAAGAGGACAAAAAATTATTTCACAACACCAAACAACCATCAAACAAATTCAAATAATTCCCAATTCAAATAGCCGTGAAAACCAACAAGTATTTAGTTATTCTGCAGTGAGCGACATAAGAAAAGGAGGAGTGACAAGCACATAATTGAACTAGTTAACATCAAGGGGAGACAACAGCTTAGATTCCAGTGCTCCAGCATCTATATTGTACTAGGTTTTCCTTTTCACATTTGTTCTTCATTACATCCATTACCAACATCCATATTGATCTTCATTACACCCATTACAGTCATAGGTTTTTGTTTATGTTTCCCTAGGGTTTATATTGCAAATATAATAGTCACAGGTGTTTCTTTATGTATCGGTAGGGTTTATATTGCAAATATTGCAGTCATAGGTTAGCATATGTGTTCCATAGGGTTTATAATGTAAATATTACAGTCATGGTTTACCATTTAAAGCTTTCCCTAGGGTTTATATTGCAAATATTACAGTCATAGTTTACCATCTCTGTTTCCCTAGGGTTTATATTGGAAATGTTACAGTCATAGTTTAGCCTTTCTATTTCAGTAGGGTTTATATTGCAAATATTACACTCATAGTTTAACATTTCTATTTGATAGGTTTTACATTATCATTCACACTACTTTTCATGTGTTTCAATGGTTCTGCATTATCATTCACTCTACTTAACCTAGTCTCACATCGTAGTCTCATAGGTTTTGTATTATCATTTATATGTTAAATATTGGTCATGGTTTACCATTTCTGTTTCAATGGTCCTACATTATCATTCACTCTTCTTATCTTATTCTCATAGGTTCTGCATTATCATTCACTCTAGTTATATTATTCTCATAGGTTCTGCATTATCATTGACTCTGCTTAGCATAATCTCACAGAATCTGCATTATCATTCACTCTAGTTATCTTATTCTCATAGCTTCTACATTGTCATTCACTCAGGATGTCTTATTCTCATATCTTTTGCATTATCAATCTCTAAAGTTTCTAATCCTAGAAGACTTTTTTTTCATCATTTTCATATGTTTTTGCTTCATCAATCGACAAATATTTATGCCTATCAATGAGTTCATCATAGACAATATATGTGAGCTTTGTTAAACTCTTACTGTTTTTCATTCATAAGCTTTCTATTGTTCAAACATAGTGTGGTTTTCACTTTTTTGTGCATGAGAATGTTAATGTTGTAAATGCTTAAGAGGTATGAGATGTTCTTAAACTCTAACTCCCTTGCATAGTTTGTAATTTTGTGCTTCTTACTCCTCTACTTCCTTATGTCGGTCACTCCAGAATAGATAACACAAGATAAGAAACTCCTGTTACAAAAGATAATCTCAATTGAAATGCAAGAAACTAAAAAGATAACACATACACAAACTAAATAATCTTCTGTTCAAGCATCACTCTCTTCATACATATAAAGATAATTGTTAAAGCATTTGTGTTTCATAGTTTACCATTTATCTTTCCTAGGTTTTGCATTATCATTTACTCTGTTTATCATATTCTCATATGTTCTGCATCACAAACTAATTATTCTTCTGCTCAAGCATCACTCTCTTCATACATATAAAGATAACTGTTAAAGCATTTGTGTTTCATAGTTTACCATTTATCTTTCCTAGGTTTTGCATTATCATTTACTCTGATTATCATATTCTCATATGTTCTACATCACAAACTAATTATTCTTCTATTCAAGCATCACTCTCTTCATACATATAAAGATAACTATTCAATCATTTGTATTTCATAGGTTATGCATTATCATTGACTCTGCTTATCATATTCTCATATGTTCTACATTACAAAGTGATTATTCTTTTGTTCAAGTATCACAACACTCTCTTCATACATATATAGATAACCGTTCAATCATTTTTATTTCATAGTTTACCATTTATGTTTCATAGGTTATGCATTATCTTTGACTCTACTTATCATATTCTCATATGTTCTTCATTACAAAGTGATTGTTTTTCTATTCAAGCATCACTGATTTGATTTTGATTATTCTGTGTAGATGGCCAAGGGCAATGCAATGGTGTCCCGTACTGGGAACAAAAAAAAGAAAAGAGCCACAACAGGGTTGCCTGCCAAGAAATGAGGATGCAGATTCCCCCCTGAAATAGATCATGTTGCACAAGTAGATGAGGTTTATACTCCTCAAATACCGCAGATTGAGGTTACTACACCTCAAATACCGCAAAAGGTAAAACAAATACAAAAGTTGTGGTCTGAGGATGACATGAAAAGGGCACTCTATGATATTGAAGACAATGACATGTCGATAAGGGGGGCTTCCAAAAAGTGGTCAATCCCAACAGCCACACTATCCAAATGGCTAGGGGGTCTAACAACAACTTCCAAGAAAGGTTCGCCAATAGTCCTCACAGAAGAGGAAGAAAATCACATTGTGGAATGGTGTGAGCAAATGGTTGATATTGGTCATGGTCTTGAGATAGTCAATCTTAAGTCTAAGGTTGCTCAAATATGTCAAAATAGGCCAAACCCTTTCACCAATGGCTTCCCAGGGAAGTCCTGGTGGACAGGCTTCAAGCACAGACATCCTCAACTCACATTACGAACTGTTGAAGGCCTAGACAAAGATAGGGAATTCAATCTTAGACCTGATGTTGTAGATGCATTCTACAAAACATTTTTTGTAGCATACAAAATCATGCCATATGGTCCTGATCGCATATGGAATTGTGATGAAACTAGCATCCAAGCAAGAAAAAATGGGTCCATGAAGGTGCTCACAAGAAAAGGTAGCAGGAATGTCTCTTACATTATCCCAAAGAGCCATGAATGGATAACCATTCTATGTTGTGTCAATGCTACCGAGCAGAGCATTCCAGGATTCTACTTGTTCAAGGGGAGTGTGAACATAGATAATTACATCATAGATTGTGAACCAAGTGCTTGCATGGAAGCCCAGCCACATGCATGGATGACCAAAGAATTGTTCATAGATTGGTTGACCCACTTCAAAACCTTGATTCCAGGTAGTGTCTCACCCATGAATAGGGTCTTGTTGATCTTTGACGGCCATGGAAGCCATGTAGCACTTGAAACCATCCAGGAAACAAGAGATATTGGTATAGATTTGTTAACATTTCCATCACACACATGACATAAGCTATAGTCGTTGGATGTGAGTGTGTTTGCACCTTTCAATTCTAACTTCAAATTAGAACGTGCAGAATTTTTGTCAAGGTTTCCAAACATTGAAGTGAGGAGAAGAGAACTTGCAATGTTAGGCAACAAAGCAATGAAAAGAGCTTTGACAGTTGACAACATCAAGGTTGGGTTTAAAAGGACTAGTATATGGCCACTGAATCCTGATGCACTTGTCAATGACATGCATCCTAGTGAGACATTTGTGGTCAGCGAGGATGCTGACGCAATTGAAAACATTCTCAGCCTTTCTGGACTTGGTGTGTCAAGTGATGATGTCACAATATTGTAGTCCACTCTTCCAAATGGACACATGCAGCCTGTAATAGAAACAAAAAACTCACCTCATACATGTCCTACTGAATCAGTTACACAAGTGGTGGCTAATGAACACACCCCTCCCATGGTGGACAGGGTCGTTGATTAATTCAGCGAAAGTTTAGATCTTCCATCACAACAAAGCCAACCATCCTAATTGGTTGAGGGAGCAATGAACTTGGGCATTGATTTGGAAGTCCCAGAACAACAGGATACCTATACTTTTCCATCACCACCACCAGAAATTGACCTTCTCAAGTTGCCCATTACTATGCTCCTTCTTGCAATTCAGATTTACAAGCCAATGAAGATGTACCACAGGGCTCACAAGTAGTCAAGGAGGTCATTGGCACACAGTCAGATGGGACACAAGAAACACAAACAATTCCGCACATCAGTAAGTTCCTCAAGTTTCCTGTGCACACTGTCCGTCAAATGAAATCCAAAGCAGGTGCAATTCGGATCAGTAGATAGTCTCAATTGTTGACAACAGATGACTACATGAGGTTGTTAATGGAGCAAGAGCAAAGGAAGAAAGAGGTGGAGGAGATAAAATCAAGAAAGAGACAATAAAATGTAGAGAAAAGGGAAGCAAGAATTGTGTCAGTGGAGTTGAAGGAGAATGCTAGAATTGAGAAGGACATACTGCGAAAAGAAAAAGAGTAGCAAAAATTACAACAAAAAAAGGATAGAGATGCGAAAAAGGAGCAAGAGAGGCTTCACAAGGAACATGACCGAAAGGAAAAAGAGAGTGAGGAGGCACATAGGGCTTTACAGAGAGAGAGGTGGTTAAGGAACACTTCTAATCCGTTGTCTCAAAGTAATGGAGTCTTTCGTGATATTCTCAGCATTAATATCCCTTAGTTCTCCACAACAATGAATTATTCCAACCTCTCCCAATCTGACTTCAGGGGCAGTCAATATCCATATCAATTTGGCACTCAGGATGTACAAATGTCTTCACCACCACCCCCAACACATGTCACTTGCACCCAATTTACCACTCCAAGTCCCACTCATGTATTCAACAATCCCCATCGACTAGAAGGGGACAAGAACATGGTAATTGGCACCCCAACCAGCCAAGATCCTTTTCACAACAGCAATAGCTATATTACAAATGCTAGTTTTGTAGACTTTAGAAGTATTGATATTTACAAATGCACCGAAATTGTGGACAGTTGTAATTTTTTGATAAGTATAGATTGACCGTTATTGTTTTGTTTTGTGAAGTAATTTGATCAGAATCGAAAGTGTTGTATGTAATTTGCAATTTGTGTTATTGTTTTGACTTGCAATGTATGCTTCTTCGTTGAAATTTTTAAATATATGGAAATTACAGATGCATCATTTTTGTTTTGATTTGCAATGTATTATGATCATATTGCAATATGTGTTCCATGTAATTTACAATGTGTCACTGTTTTCATTTCAAATGTTTGCTTCTTCATTGACATTTTGTCATTTTCTATTCCTTTTTCCAAATATTTTGCCACATGGAAGGTCCAACTTTGTCCACGCCTAGAAAAAATGGAAAAAAGACTCGTTGACCGATACAGATGCACCTCAGGTGCCACTACCTATGTGGCTCGACGTTCGAAGGTGACAGCCTTTCCATGCCAACTCCTCCCAGTCTGCCACCCTAACAATCCACTACTGAGCATTTATCACTCGCCGCCACTTCCTATTCCTATCGACTGTCTGAATTAAATGTTGTCACCTCTCCTAAGCTCCATGCCACCCCACAATTTTATTCCAACCAACCTATACATATACATATCCATATACATAGACACATATGTATATATATACATATCCATATACATAGACATATATGCATATATATATATGCATATACATATGGATATACATATACATATACAAATACATATACATATGTATATGTATATGTATATGTATATACATATATAGATATACATATATACATATACATATGTATATGTATATGCATATATAGATATACATATATACATATACATATGAATATGCATATACATATCTACATACACATACATATACATATATGTATGTATATACATATCTATATACATATACATATGTATATGTATGTATATGTATAAATATATACATACATATTTTCTGAGCCAACCTGCATTGAATGCTCCCGAGTGCCTTGCTCTTCTCGCCATGTTTTCAGCCTTCCATTTTAGCAAGTAAACATTCCATCTTCACTTGCTCATCGGTACCTGCTCGCTTCGTTGTTTGCAACCTTCACCGTCTCGCCACAACCTGTAATGCTCGGAGACCATATCGTGTTTGGGTTGAAGCCGATACGGAGATGGGTAGACACTAGTTACTGAACGTCACCAGCAGCTCCACTTCTGCCATGCAAGAAACGAACGGGTTCCTCGCCGCCATGAACAAGTTCCATATACATATGCATATGCATATGTATATACATATACATATACATATACATATACATATGCATACATGTACATATGTATATACATATGCATATGTATAGATATACATATACATATGTATATGTATGCATATGTATACACATACATATACATACCAATATACATACACATACACATACACATATACATATTCATATACAATTAAGTCATGCAACTATTCTATCTTTTTCAGGTGCCATTGATGAATTTGGGGGTGTTTAATTTTTCATAGGTGATGGCAACCTATGCTACATAGGTCCACAACTCCATTCGAATTGTGAAGTGTTGCATAGGTAACCATGACAAGCCTTCACAAAACCAAGTCCCCTAAGTCATTCAAATACAAAGCTATGGTAATCTATGTGAAGTGCTACATAGGCCACACATGTATATACATAAAACATAGACTTACAAATATACATATGTTTCTGCTTCATCAATTCAATCAACTAAGCAATAGAGACATGTTTTAGGGAGACTTGATTTTGTGAACGCTCGTTTGATGGCAACCTATGCTGCACGGGTCCACAACTCCATTCGAATTGTGAAGTGTTTCTTAGGGAACCATGACAAACCTTCACAAAACCAAGTCCCCTAAGTCATTCAAATACAAAGCTATGGTAATCTATGTGAAGTGCTACATAGGCCATACATGTATAAGGCCTTGGGAAAACCAGGTCCCCTAAATACATGTTGTAAGAAAGCTTTAGTGCTCAATATTGATCTATGGTAATACATGTGAATACTTGAAGGTTTTCATGACTATTTGAATTGGGAATTATTTGAATTTGATTGATGGTTGTTTAGTGTGGTGAAATCAATTTCTGTCCTCTTTTGAATTTGAGTTTTGTTTTGTATGAATTGGAGATTTGATTGATTTCAGCCTTTAATTCTTGACTTGATTGGTTTGGTGGATTGTTTGAAATTGTTTCCATGTTTTTGTTTTGAATAATGGTGGCCTTACAAGAGTGTTAAATGGATGCCAATGGGATATTTGTGTTTGGCTCCAATATGTGTGCACCCTACTTGGCAAGATGGGACAGATTGAAGCTAATACGTGTTGTATATCTCATGGTAGACAGGACAGGCGAATGCATTTGCATGTTGGTTTGGTTATGCTACGATGGGAAACATTCTTGTAATGGGTTCGTCAGTCGGTCAAAGATGGGTCAGATGGGTTTCAAAGTTGTTGACTTGGCACCTTGTTTAAATTAATGCTAACTTGTGTGCATTTTATATCTAATTTATGTTTGATGTGATCAAGCCTTTCTATGGATAAATTTTTTTTGACGTTGTGGAGGATCGGCGTATAGGTGCACATCATATAAAGTTGAGGACACCCCCAAATTAATCAATGGCACATACAAAAGATACAATTGTTGCAGGTCTTAATTTATGAAGCATACATAGACATATACATAGACATACACATAGACATAGACATAAGTGAATTAAACACGACTGTAGAGAAGTATAGGAAGGGGTAGTGAGTAATAAATGCGACGGAGTGGATTGTTAGGGTGGCTAACTGAGAGAAGTAGACGTGGCAAGGTTGTCCACTTAAGACCTCTTCACACATCTATACACACACACATTTACATAAAGACATACACATTCACACATACACATTTACATATAGACATAAATATAGACATACACATACACATATACATACACATACACATAAACAAAGACATAGACATAGACATAGACATACAGAAACACATACACATACACATACACATACACACACAGACATTTCCATCATTGTGAAGATAAAACAAGAAGTTGCTAGAATGAAAGGCTGTAAAGTTGACAAGTGTGCGAGGCATTATGAGCATTGGATGCAGGTTGGCTCGAAAAATATGCAGTATGTCGTGAAAGTAGTATATGTATATGTATATACACATACACATATACATAAATATATAGACATATTCATATACATATACATAAACATAAACATATGTATATGTATATGAATATGTCTATACATATGCATATATATATAAGTAAGATGCAAAGACCTTAAGCATATACAAGTTGGATACACTTCATCATGTTTGGTTGCTAGTGTGTAATTGTTTTGTTTCAAAATAATTACAATTATGTGTGCATTTAATATCTGATATACATATACATATGTCTATGTATATGTGTATGTATATGTCTATCTATATGTCTATGTATATGTCTATGTCTATGTATATGTATATGTCTATGTCTATGTATTTGTCTATGTTTATGTTGATGAAGCAGAACCTAAAAAAAATAGAACACCCTCATATATTTCCAAGACACAAAATTAAGGTATGATAATTGGATGACTGATATGATGGAAAATAACCTATGCAAAAGATAACACCCTCAAAATAACCAATGGCACCTAAGAAAAGATAGAAACATTTGCATTACAAACTTATTGAAGTATATGGGTTTTTTTTTTTAAATGTTATTGGTCCACGTGGCCTGCCATGTGGACTGTGTGATTTTGGGTGCGTACGTATCGGCTCCTCTCCCCTAATACGTAAGCGAGGGCCCTAATGTACGATGGGACATGCGCTTGTTAGGGCCCACACCTATACGTCGGTCCTCCACAATGTAAGCTTAATTTCATCCATAGATAGGCTTGATCACATCAAACATATATCAGATATAAAATTGATGGAGCATAACCCAAAATAAATAACACCAACATATTTATCTATGGCACATAAACAACATCAATTTATTAAGTCACTGAAAAGATGAAGCAAAACCTAAAAAAAGATTAACCCACATTTTTTTTTGTTAATGAAATAGAGAACACAACCTAACTCAATGATAATGGCCTATGATAATACTATAAGCAGAGTCAATGATAATGCATAACCTATGAGAATACGAAAATCAGAATCAATGATAATGCAAAACCTATGAGAAAACAATAAGGAGAGTGAATGATAATGCATAACCTATAAGATTATGATAAGCAGAGTGAATGATAATGCAAAACATATTGAAAAGAGATATGATGTAATATAAGCTAGACAATTATTTGAGTTTTGCTTCCCCTTTGACATCAAATAGTTTCTTATTTTTTTGTAGTTAGGATATTGTTTTCACTATGTACCTTAGCTAGAGGATTAGTTGGTTGATTGTGATAATGAATTTTAGGTGAGAATAAGAGATTGGATGAGACTATCATTAAGACATGTTATAATGTTTAATCTAAATTGGGATACCCAAGGCATGAATAAGGATGAGTCTGATTCAATGGATAAAATATACTTCGATCATGTATAAATGATGTTCATTCTTGCTATCAATTTGAATAGTAAGAATGTTAAACAAACATAGATGGGAGAACAATAGTTGCACTAAAGAGGAAAAACGGAATGGATACTAAAAGGACAATGTAGAAATAATATTCTAAGGAAAAAACTATAGATAGGATCCTCTTCATAGCTTTTATTTCTATCACATATGAGAATTGAGACCTATATGTTATGGGATCATATCCTTCTTTAATGAATCTCTAGTGGCCCTTATGGTTTATTGGGGCTTTGTGGTCCTATGTATGTCTAGCTGGTGTAGACATCTTCTCTTTTTTCCCCCAATTTACTTCCTATGGAGAATAGTTACTAGGCTTTAGTAAGATAGTTGTCTAGATGTATTGAGACACCAATATTTTTGGTTTTCAAGTGTTTCTCTCCTCTATTTGTTTTTGTTTGGGAGGTGGGGGATCAATTTTAAACTCCCATTTAACATTCTTTCACAAAAAATATCTATATTTTTCTTTTATCTCCTATCTTTATGTGAACTCAAGTATTAATATTTTTATGCAGCTTGTATTGATTACTTTTAAGTTGTCATCACTTACTCTTGCTTCTTTCAATTATAACAGGTCTACTTAGCTTAACTATGTTGAGTGCATTTTGGCTATGATTTCGACATCATAGGATGTTAATATTATAGGCTTTTTATTGTTTATCTCCTCTATTTGTTTTTGTTTGGGAGGTAGCTGATCAATGATAACAAACATTTATGAGCTACATTAATTAAGCAATGCCTATTGTAAAACCATAAATCAAAATACAGTCATTTGACTATAAATGATAATAGTAGTTGAAAATCAAAATCCATTACAAATGAGCTGAAAGTTCAAATTACCAATTATAGTCCAGGGTTTGTATGCACCTTTATTTGTTGTTTTTAGATGATTTTTTTCCTACTGAATATTCTTATTGGCAATTTGGATCTACTCATTATGTTTTTCCACATGATGACACTAATGACTAATGAGTTGTTGATGGTACATTCTTATCAAATTCTTTAAAAACTTGTATAGCAATATGTTCTACGAATAAGTGAAACTATTTTAAAAATCAAATATGAATGAGCACAACATTGCAATGCTGATATAACAACAGTTTTGTAATGCTTATACCCACTATACTTTCTGAACTTGGGCAAGTTGACACTATACTTTTTGATAAAACTGGTACGTTGACTTGCAATTCAATGGAGTTCTTGAAGTGTTCCATTGTAGGTATTGCATATGGTGGAGGTTTGACAGAGGTGGAAATAGCAATGACATACACATACACATACACATACACATACACATACACATAGTCACATACACATACGCATATACATACACATACACATACACATAGTCACATAGTCACATACACACATAGACATACACATAGTCACATAGACATAGACATAGACATAGACATAATCACATAGACATAGACATACACATACACATACACATACACGTACACGTACACACATACACATAGACAAGGAGAAGATGACAACTCACTCTTCAAGAAGTGCAACTCCCAAGGAAAAGCTCACTCCAAAAAAAGAAGTGCAACTTCTAAGGAAACGCTCAGAAAACACCAATTTATGATTACACAAACCAAACTTTTTGAAAAACTTGGAAAATTACACAGAAAACACCGATTTATGATTAATCACTATTTTTTCTTGAGCAATGCTACTATAGTTTCCACAATTTTTCAAGAACTATATGCTCCCAAGCATTCTGACTTCAAGAAATATTCAATGATAATGCAGAACGTATGAGAATACGATAAGCAAAGTGAATGATAATGCAAAACCTATGAGAAAACGATAAGCAGAGTGAATGATAATGCATAATCTGTGAGATTATGCTAAGCAGAGTCAATGATAATGCAGAACATATGAGAATATGATAAGCAGAGTGAATGATAATGCAGAACCTATGAGAAAATGAAAAGCAGAGTGAATGATAATGCAAAACCTGTGAGATTATGGTAAGCAAAGTCAATGATAATGCAGAATGTATGAGAATACGAGAAGCAGAGTGAATGATAATGCAGAACCTATGAGAAAACGATAAGCAGAGTGAATGATAATGCAGAACCTGTGAGATTATGCTAAGCAAAGTCAATAATAATGAAGAAACTATGAGAATACGATATGCAAAGTCAATGTCAATGCAAATCCTATGAGAATAGGATAACCCTAAACTATGACTGTAAAATTTGCAAAATAAACCCTACCGAAACATAAATGCTAAACTATGCATGCTATATTCTCAAAATAAACCCTACTGAAAGAGAAATACCAAAATATGAGCATAATATTTGCAATATAAACCCTAGAGTGCAAAACCCATATAAACAACGAACATTATTACATGTCGAAAGAAGAAAACAACCAACTGCATTAATATATTTAATATAAACAGAGCGATGCTTGAACAGAAGATTAATTTCCAAAGATTTAGTGTGTTTATGAACACAAATAGTGCAGTGTTCATAAACACTAAACTTCAACAAAATAAACGAAATCTGCAACACCAAAAAAGCAATAAAACAAAGCGAAATTGCAAACCAAACACAAACAGAAGAATAATGGCCAACCTTAGTGAACAAGCTCACCTGGGTCGAACACACAACGAACCCCTTCGTTGCTTGCGGTGACCTTCATGGCAGCGAGGAACCCATTCATGGTGGTGAGGAACCCGTTCATGGCAACGAGGAACCCATTTGTTGCTTGCATGGCGGAAGTGGAGTTGCTGATGACGTTCGGTAACTAGCGTCTACCCGTCTCTGTATCGGCTTCTACCCAAACACGATATGGTCTCCGAGCATTGCAGGTTGCGGTGAGACGATGAAGGTTGCAAACGATGAAACGAGCAGGTACCAACGAGCAAGTGAAGAAGGAATATTTACTCGAAAAAATGAAAGGCTAAAAACATGGCGAGAAGAGTGAGGCACTGGGAGCATTGAATGCAGCTCATTTCAGAATAAACGCGAGGTGGCGTGGAGCTTAGGAGAGGTGACAAAGTTTAATTCGGACAGTAGATAGGAATAGGAAGTGGCGGTGAGTGATAAATGCTTAGTAGTGGATTGCTAGGGTGGTGGACTGGGAGGAGTTGACGTGGCAAGGCTGTCACCTTCAGACATCGAGCCACACAGGTAGTGGCACCCGAGGTGCATCAGTATCGGTCGACGGGTCTTTTTTCCATTTTTTTCCACGTGTGGACAAAGTTGGACCTTCCACATGGCAAAATATTTTTAAAAAGATTTAAAATAATAATTTATTGTTTAATTTACGTTTTTCTCTAATGGGTTTTTTTTTTAAATGCTATTGGTCCACG